>JAJOOH010001722.1:0-159603 GCA_029582605.1 Solanum gracilifrons | reverse complement strand
CTTCTTCTTCTTCTTCTTCTTCTTCTTCTTCTTCTTCTTCTTCTTCTTCTTCTTCTCCTTCTTCTCCTTCTTCTCCTTCTTCTCCTTCTCCTTCTTCTTCTTCTCCTCCTCCTTCTCCTTCTTCTCCTTCTTCTCCTTCATGTCCTTCTTCTCCTTCATGTCCTTCTTCTTCTTCTTCTTCTTCTTCTTCTTCTTCTTCTTTTCCTCCTTCTCCTTCTTCTTCTTCTTCTTCTCCTTCTCCTTATTCTCATTCTTCTTTTTCATGTCCTTCTCCTTCTCCTTCTCCTTCTCCTTCTTCTTCTCCTTCTTCTTCTTCTTCTTCTTCTTCTCCTCCTCCTTCTTCTTCTCCTTCTTCTTCTTCTCCTTCTTCTTCTCCTCCTCCTTTTCCTCCTCCTCCTCCTCCTCCTCCTCTTCTTCTTTACTTCTAGAGAGAGATTTATTTGGAGAGAATTTGGGTGTTTTGAAGAATGAGATAAAATGATTTAGTTTAGGGGCCTATTAAGCTTATATATGTAATTACTAATTAACTCCTAACCTAAAACTAAAACATAAAAACTTCCCATGACCAACGAAACAACCACCCACGAACCGTGGGTGGGGTCACGGAGCTTACTGCACCTCCGTAGGTGCTGGTACTGCAGCTTATCATGACAGCCAACTCATGCCTTGACCCACGACTTGGAGCTATGGAGCGTGGATGGACCTAAGCCCCGTAGGTGCCATCCGTAGCTCACTAAAAATTGCAGATTTGGGGACTGTTTTGGGGTCCTCCTCAAGGACCCCTTGGGTGGTCCGGGGGGGGGGTCGTACCTTGACGTTTAGCCCCTAAAACCTCTATTCTATGTACGGGAGTCATTTCTATGAGTTTTAATCCTCCTACCACACTCCAAAACTCTTTCGAAAAGCTCTAGAACTCTCTAGCTCAACATACTAGTTTCTAGGGTATGACAATATTTCCTCCTTGGGATCATTCTTCCTTGAATGACGATTCTAAACACTTCTTAAAGTCACAACTCTAAGCGAACAGCCCATCATGCATGCACTACATCTATTTGCACACAACCAAGGAAGAAACTTCAATTCCAAGCAAAACACATTCAATGCAACACGAGGGAGTAGGAACTACTTCCACCAACCCAAAATGCATGAAACTCTTTATCTACTCATTTTCAAGAAGGAACTAACATCTACTAGCTAAAAATACTCAACACACACTCTTGGAGCCTAAATGCAATTTACTCTCAAAAAGCATTTATTCAAGGAGGAAATCTTTCAACTCTAATCTAAGGCATGCTCACATATTCATCTCATGAAGTCTGTATGCAAATTTACTCAAATGCACTACAACATGAGAAAAAATAATGCATATAATTCATTTCTAACAAGACCTAAGCATTTTCATGAAAATGCATATTAAGAAGTCATGGCAACACACAAATCACACACGACTTCATATAAAAGCAAATCAAGAGGAACTTAAAAATCTCAAGATCTTAAATGCTAAAGGAGGAATACAAGTAATAAGGATGAGGCTATTGGGACTTCTCATGGGTCCTAGACCTCCCAAGTAGCACCCTCAATTAAACCCTTAAAAGATCACTCCTACAACTTCATGGAAAAACTCCCTTGTTCTTCTATTTCTTTACTTGCCGGTCTAAGAATTCTACCGGTACTTCTAATTTAGAGAGGTTCTCTTTAAGAAAATAGCTCACAAGCCGGGACTAAACTCCTCATACCCGCTACACCTCTCAAGGTCAGAATTTCAAACAAACCTAACTCATGAACATCAAGAACACTCAACGACCTTGCTATCTAAGAAAACTATCTCCCCCTTGGGAGAAAGCCTATACAAACTTTTATAGCATCACTTAGGATTTCACATCCATCACACAAGATGCTTCTAAACCATGGTGAATTACACTTCTACCCTTCTTAGAGGAGTCTATTCACTCAATCCATCTAGGCACTATCTAAACACCCTATTCAACCAATCTATCAACATACCTCAAAACTCATCATGACTAAGTCGGGTTCTACCATCAACTAAACATAACCACTCAAAAACCTTGCTAGATAGGCACACTATCTCCCCCTTGGGAGTAGGCCTACAAAAATTCTTCTAAACATCTTTTCATAACATAAAGGCAACTATGAAACATGATTCATACTAGAGACAACATCAAAGTCTATCATCTCAAATCTATCAAGTCACATAGCCATAATTCGCATCTGAACCCACCTTTTCTCCCTCACTCCTTGTAGCATAAGCTCTTCGAGTAGTCATGTCCTAAAGACCATCAGAAAAGGAATAAGAGCGAGACATTATAGAGTTAAACTCTACGGCACGACTTGGAGAATGAAGAAGTGAGATTTCCTAAGCATCCAATAGCCTCTTATTCATAAATGTGGCGCGCTTAACATTTGTGAACAAGACTCTACTAGATGTGGTTTGAGACAATCCTATAACCATTCTAAACCTTGTGCTCTGATTACCAAGTTTTTCACGACCTAAGGGTATACCCTAGAAGTAACACGGCGTACTTGACCCCGAAGGGGTCTCATACCAACCCTTAGCATATCATGAACATAAGATAATAGAAAATATGGGAAAATTTAAAACTTTTACAATCGAAGTCATTTTCATAAAGCTACCATACCTCAATTCAAAGCCCTAATCAAGCTTGAAATAATAGATGAAAATCAACCTAGGTTGCTGCCCCAACTTACTTTCTTGTTCTTCTTGTTCTTGTTCTTGTTCTTCTTCTTCTTCTTCACTTCTAGAGAGAGAATTATTTGGATGGAATTTGAGTGTTTTGAAGAATGAGTTAAAATGATATAGTTTAGGAGCCTATTAAGCTTATGCAGGTGTTTCAATAATTAACTAACCGACCTCCCTTAATCCCCTAACTAATTATTATTAACCCCCAAACTCCTAACCTAAAACTAAAACATAAAAACTGCCCATGACCTACGAAACCACCACCCACGAACCGTGGGTGGGGTCATGGAGCGTACTGCACCTCCGTAGGTGCTAGTACTGCAGATTAACATGACAGCCAACTCATTCCTTGACCCACAACTTGGAGAGTGGATGGACCTACGCCCCATAGGTGCCACCCATTGCTCACTAAAAATTGCAGATTTGGGGACTATTTTGGGGTCCTTATCAAGGACCACTTGGGTGGTCTTTGTGGTGGTCGTACCTTAATGTTTAGCCTCTAAAACCTCTATTCTAAGTACGAGAGTCATTTCTATGAGTTTTAATCCTCCTACCACACTCCAAAACACTTTCAAAAAGCTCTAGAACTCTCTAGTTCAACTTCCTTGTTTTCGGGGTATTATAGTATCAAAAGGTTTTGAATGTTTGAGTGCTAAATGTATTGTTTTTTTTATCACTTGAGAACAAGTAATGGTTCTAAGTTGAGGGTCTTGATGTGCGGTGAAATCTTGGCACATTTGATGCTTGAAAACTAAGGATTAATACTAGAATCGAGTGTATTTAGGTGGTTATGATGTGTTTGGTAATGTTGGTACAGGTAAAACATGTGGACATGAAAGAGGAAAGAAAAGAAGAAAATGTAGAGTGAAAGTGAATTGGACCAAGTAAAGACCATGGAAGGTCTCACGGGCCGTGGTTTTCACAACGGTCCGTGATGGTGATTGTGTTGCCTTTCCGGTGAGCAAGCTTTGAGAAGATAAATTTTTGCAATGCGAAGTAAGAACCACGGCAGACCTGACGGATCGTGATACCCAAGACGGGCTGTGATGCTGCTCGTAAAGTTGAACCAGTGAAGAGACCTTGAGAAGCTGAAGAGTGAATTGGCCAAGTAAAAACCACGGGCACCTAGACGGACCGTGGTCGTTGTCACGAGCCGCAGTGAGGTCCGTGATAGGATTCCAGTGTGCAAGCCTTGAAGAACCAAGTGTTGAGAGTTCAAGTACAGACCATGGAGGGTTTCACGGACAATGAAGCCCTTAACGGACCGTCAGAGTGTCTGTGAAGCTGCCCAACATCTCAGTCCTACTTTGAGTAGGACTCATTTTAGACATTCTATTTGAATTGATTAGGTCTTTTTTTTTTATCTTGTCATATCTGGAATAGGCGACTAAGTTTGAAATATTCTTAGCTTTGGTTTTGAACGATTAACATTGAATCGAGTTTCTAAGTTGGATTTTGTATTTGAATTATCAAGTGGTTATCGATATTGTCTACTTTTGTAAGTACTTTATCTTCATGTTATCATTACAAATCTCTGTTTCTTTACCTCAAATCATGAGTGGCTAAACACCACAACTAGGATTGTGGAATCTGTGATGGAAATCTAAGTGTGACTACGTAAAACAAGTTGAAGGCGATTTAGATTTACAAAGCATAGTTCAAATTTTGTTGTTCATGTATTCTAATGAGTGCACACGTTAGAGTTAGCTTATATATGTAAATTGTTAGAGAGAAAATTGATAGCTAGGAAAAAGCTGAGTTAATCTGATGAAATGGAGTCAGAGTTCGAGAGAAGAGAGAAGAGAACTTTAACACCATTATAAGCTAGAGTAAAACCTGTTAACACTCTAGGACCGAGAGGACTTGGGTAGAGGTTATCTAACTAGACTGAGAAGTGTTAGATATATCTGACTCGCCTGTACTTTGTCGAGAAGAATTGTCTGAAACTCATTTACGGAAAAATACTAGATGCTACGTCATGGGGAACGCAGTCTTGGTTTCATTCATTTAAAAATACAACTTTAAAATAAATACTCTGTTAATTGTTAATCCAGATCTTGTTTAACAACCTTGGTTACTAGAACTTTACATCTAAACCCATTTTACATTTTGTAATTGTTTTCTCTAGGAAATGATAACAACATTTGGGTAAACGCGATAGTGAAATCATTTCTTTAAAGAAGTTCTATGTGGGATCGACCTCAACTCACGTTGAGTTCTATAAATTGACTTCAACCATTTATACTTGTTAATTGAAGTGTAAGTTTGGACGTATCAAGGCTCCATGAAGATTTTAGGTGGGAAATAAAAGGGTGTCACGACTCGAGAGCACCCCCTAGTCGTAACATGGCGTAGTTGACCCCGAAGGGATCACATACAAGCCCTTAGCACATTCTTAGCATAAGATAATAGAAAATACTAAAGAATTCAAAGCCTTACAATCGAAGTCTTATCTCATAAAAACAATAAGCGGAAGTCTTTGTATACTCTTTCTCTCAAACCATCTATTTAAAACTCAAGAATAAAAGTCATTGGGACGCAGCCCATACAAAGTCTAAAACATGAAAATAAAGA
The DNA here is from genome assembly GCA_029582605.1 of Solanum gracilifrons. NCBI lineage: Eukaryota > Viridiplantae > Streptophyta > Magnoliopsida > Solanales > Solanaceae > Solanum > Solanum gracilifrons. The sequence goes on along the minus strand of JAJOOH010001722.1, from coordinate 154,310 downwards.
CATAAAGGAAATGTGGTTGTTGTCCTCAAAGCTATGAGGGCTCACCAATTCTTCAACTTTTCTAACTCCTTGAAACTCTAGCCTCCAATAGCAACTCAAAGCTTCAACCCTACATTTGGTTAGAATGTAGGCAATATGTGTTAGTACAAAAGGTACTAAGTATGAAAGCTAACATAACATCATAAGAGCATCTCAAATGGTTAGTCAATATAAGACATAAGCATAAGAGACAATAGCATAATCACAATATAATCATCATAGTCATTGCATGGTCTCCAATATAAGCATCATATAAACACAAGTTACACAAGATAAATTTACTGAGCATAAGAGATACATCATATTCATGACCTAGTCTTTACTTAGACTTCCATGGTTACAAACTTCAACCTTAAGTCCTTCATGTTACAAGAGTATTACTTCACAAGCCACCTCCAAGTATACATGTGCAATGAAAGGCTATCATCCCATACTACCATCCAAGCTAAGTACCTCTCTTTATTCATTCACATTCAAGACTTAGGTCTTCATGTCATTTTAACCTTAACCTCTATATATGGTCAACTCTTAAGCTTCTCTATGCCATAAGGGTATCATACTTCCAAGTAACCTTAAGGCACACTTGTGCAATGCATGAAAGGAATCCCATACTACCCTTCACACTAAGTATAGCCTTGAAGTCATCCTAGTCATATTCACCTTACTTTGGCCTACTATAAACTTCAGTCTCTTAACTAAGGAATCTCTCACCTTTAGTCAACTATAACTAGGAAAGGCAACTCTAGTCTTATCTTATCTCAAGGCTTCTCTTTAATGACCCTAAGTCATACTTTGTGCAATGCACTCTTAGCATCCCATAATACTAATCGTGCTAAGTATTACTTTTAGGTCCTATTACTAGTTCTTCTTGGTTTGGAACCTAGTTCACCTCTTTATCTTTAGAACCCTATGAGGTACTCTCTCTCAAGCACATCTTAGTTCATTATTAGGTTGAACCCTATGAGATACTTCTTTTAGCATGTCTAAGTTCCTTCTTCACATGGACCCTATGAGATACTATATTAAGCATGTCTAAGTCCATCTATACTCTTGAACACTATGAGTTACTTCTTTAAGTAAGTCTAAATTCATAATGCTTTGAACACTACGAGATACTTCTCAAGCATGTCTTAGTTCATAGATATGGAGATTGCTACTAGGAAACTTGACTCAACTACGTGAAGGATCCCATCTCATGAGATCTAACTATGGGAAAACCCACACTCTACTACGTAAGAGTTCCCCCTTGAACTTGGATAGTCCTCACATCAACTATGTGTGGTTCTCCTTTCTACTTGGAGCCTAGACCCTTTCTTGTGTGACACTACATCTCATTGTCAATATACACTTGGAGCCAAGCATACACCCCAAGGTTTACTTGTTAAGCCTTGCTTAACACTCATCTCTCATGGAAGAATGTCCTTGACAATCAATCCATGCTCAAGTGATCCTATAACTTCATACATTCAAGCTTCCATAAGGTAGGTTAGGTGAGTATAGGCCTTTCACCATAATTCAACCTATTAGACTTCTATTCTCTTTTAGACTTTACTCTCAAAGCCTTAGCATCACTAGGTAATCACATTAGCCTCACCCTAAGGCCCTATCCATCATGATCACAAACCTTATTCTCAAGGTTTCTTTCTAAATCTCTTCTTTACGCCTAGATTCCAAGGTAATTTGATCACATCTTTCAATACTAGGTGATTGAAGTCTCAATTAATCATAAAGGTTCAATTCTAACTTTACAAGTTAAGATCCTTCCTATTCAATCAAGTCTAGTTCAATACATTATTAGATTATCCAAACTATGATCAATTAGTATTCAAAACTTTGAAATTGGAAGATCAATTTAGAACCTTCAATTTTGCCTCTAATGGCATAAACCCACAAAGATCACATTCATTAATTTAGATTAGGGTTCATCATAGAAATCACATGAATTCATCAAATTATCATTAAAAAAAGCTAAATCAATCATAATTGGGTGATATCCACTAGATTGGAATCACACCCAAACCCTACCCACAATGTAAGAACAACCCTAGCTAGAATGGGGTTTTTGATACACAATTGGGGGATTTCTATGGGCGCTCTATGGGTGGAAGAACCCATAGATGAATAAGCTTCACATACCTTCAATCAAATCCCCAAACAAAGCCTGAATCCAATGGACAAATGACCTAGATGTTGTCCCTCTTCTTCTTCTTCTTCTATTCTAGAGAGAGGATTTGTTGGGAGTAATTTGGGGGTCTTTAGATGAATGACTTCTATTGATTAGTTTAGGGTCTATTAACTATTATAGAAGGTAAATTAACTAATTAATCGTCCCTCCTAACCCCTCAACTAATTACTAAATTAACCCCTAAACACTAACTTAAGAAACTAAAAGCTGAAAACTGGGCAGACCTACGGGACATCCACCTATGGACCGTAGGTGGAGTGATGGGCCATTTTGTGCCTTCTTTGTTTGGGTCTGGGACTTGGTCATGGGAGCTAGGTCTCCCTAGACTAAGTCCTGACCTACGGAGCAGACTTACGGGGCGTCATTTGACTAAAGGGGCGTCACTTGTTCTATTTATGATGTGTTATTGGCTGTGTTTTTGTTTTGTTTTTGTGCTAACCTTTTATTGGTCTCCATATGATAGGATTTTCGTACTAATATCTTTCTCTTTCTATATGAGCATTATATGCGTATAAATTCTGTTTGGAGTTAGTTTAGTGCTAATTGTGAGCATGTCCGATCTCTTCCTGCTTGACCATGAACTCTTCACGGTTTAATTATTTCATGTTGCATTTTCTCATTTTTGGTTTTAGTTGAATGCAAAAAGGATCTTTCTAGTTGTCTGAGGTCATGTGCTTTTCTTTTGGTATTTTTCTATCGTTTTGTCTTAGGCAGTGATTCAAAGTTAGGATGAAAATTACTCTTATTTGCCCATATCTCCCCCTTTGTTTATGTTTCATTTCGACTTCGAGTATTTTGCGATGGTCCTGGCTCTGTTGGATTTTTTGTGGCTTCATTCATGTTTGATTTGAATAATAATGTCGCTTTGTTAAGTTCTCTGATTTTGCTGGGATTTATACTATTAACCATATGTTAAGAAATAATATTTATTATAGAATAAATATTTGCTCAATTTTAATAGATCATATATTCGTTTATGGTGTTCGTTTACTTATATAGTAGATGATTTAGTGTGTAGAATTTTAGCTTATACACAGAGAATTAAATCATCGGTTCTTATAAGTATAAAGTTTTTTGTTCACAATCTAGGATGGAAATTGGACATGCCATCGGTACGATTGTAGCACAAGATTATATATAATTTATCTTGATTATGGGAACGGTATAGTTCCAACTTCTTGTGCTAGTGCATTTTGTATATATTGAACGGGACTGAGCAGAGATAGTTATTTTAGACTGGCTGACAAAAACATATTCTCTAAACTATTAAATGTATTTATATTCTTATTCCTGATATAACTATTATGATTTGTATATATTACTTATCATTTTGATTTATTAAAAAGTGAGATTCTGAGATGGGTCAATATGCCTAGCAGATTGGATGATAATAATATATATTGGTGAAATAATATGTCAGTTGATGGAATCCATGTCTCGTTATAGAGATTGATTGATATGCCTGTTTTAGAATCTTATGAGTTTTCATCGTGTCAAACCTTGCAAGTGAATTTATCAATCCGACACGTGAAATAAGTTAAGTAGTGCTCTAAAGGAAATTAGTCCTTAAGTTAAATTCGTCAGTAATTTAATTTATTGATTAGTATCTGTAATCTTAACATGTGGAATTACATAAGTGTTTAATGGGGAATTTCAAAATATAAATAGAGCATGAGTGCAATTACGAATTTCTAGTGGAATGATTTGTAATTTATTATGGTAAGAATAATTCAAATTAATTATTTGGAATTATTTACATAATAGGAAGCCTCAGTGATTAATTTTGTGGTCCCTACAATACTCATATTTAACTAGAGCTCAGAATCCTAATTCTAAAGCAAAAAGGGGAGAGTCGTTAGTTTTCTTATAAAAAGAAAACTAGTGTGTATTTTTCGGTTCAAGAAAAATAACATGGGTTTTTTTCTCCTCTTTGGATTGGAAGAAATCTCTATAAGTAGGGATTCTCCTAACTTAGAAAAAGATTGAAGGTTTTCTATCCGATACTTGCCCACCCAAGTATTGAGAGAGTTCGGATGTGAACTTGGGATCACTGTGAAGACCATAGTTGTTGTCTATCTTGAAGGTCTATCTAATTTGCTTCAAAGTATCTGCTCACGCTTCAAGAGGTATTTATCGAATTAAATTTTAGCATATTTATATGTTCTAGCATAAACGGTATTGATTATCTATTATTCATGTAAGCAGTAATATTATGATATGCTTTCGCTGTGCATATAGTTTTCCAACAATTGGCATCAAGAGCCTTGCTTACATCTATTTAGATAGCATAGATTGAAATATATATATATATGTACGATTGTATAAAGAAGTCGTCGAGTCTTCTATTAAGATGCCGCCTACCATAATACTAAACTGATTCTCTTTTTGATTAGTTATGTTTTACTGGTGGTTGTAACTTGTTAATTGTTAAGTGCAATTGTATGGGTCGGCGGCAACAATTATACCCGTAGTATATCATTAATTATGTCCATATAATTAAAAGGAAAGTGATGTCATATTATTGGCGGCGACTGGAATTTGGGATACCTGTAGGCCGTAGAGTGTCAGTAATTGTATAAAAAAAAATTGGCAAAGTATATTTAATTTTTGGTCAATTTTTTTATACAATTAAGCACAATATACTCGTCACTTTTGATTGGTCATGAATCAAATTTTATTATTATTACATGAGCAATTTTTTTCTCACAGTATATATATATGAAGAACTTTATAATTAATAAATGGTTACCATTAAGTGGTTTGTTTATTTCGAATTATTAGAAGTTCTTAATATTATATATATTTGAGATTACAATATGTGAATTGAGAATTATGAAAAATAAATAGGATCTACGAAAGTGATCTATTTATTTGAGTCATTAGAATATCCTCAATGTGTCATGTATGGATTGTTCTTCATAAATGTATACTAGTAAAGGTTTGTTTACTCGAAAGGAGATTTACCTTTAGATACTAGTAAAACTAATTAATTCATGAGAAGAGAAATATAATATCTTGAATTCTCAAGTGTATTAATTAAGAGAACAATATGTTGTAAAGAGGTTAGTTGTGTGTCTTTGCCGAAAGACAGGACACAAGTATGTTTTGTGCTCATGAGATAACTATTAAAAAGAGAATAAAAATGTGAATCGAGTTATTTTAATCTTTAACTATGCCTAAAACGATTAATTTTTCAAATTTGGTCATAGTTAAGGTGGTCATGAATTTTATGATACTGATTGGCTTGAAATTTGATGGTTCCAACGAAAATCATTTAGGTAATTTGTCGGATTAAAATTTGATTTGAATATGATAAGATCATTCTTTATGTTAGTTATGTTTATGTTAAATTTGTAATTTGATTATACATGGTGCTTTAACGTAAATTGACATGTGATAAGAATGTATGTCATGTTGTTTTAATTCCTAAAGATGCTTAAATCACTTGAATTTGAATTTGGTCATAGCTTTGGAAATAAAGATTCTTTATAAGCTCCAATTGACTTGAAATTTGGTAAGTTCATTGATAACGACCTAGTAAGAAGTACTCATTGTTATGTGATTATGATTCATTGAGGCCGTTACAATGATTTTAAAGTTGTTCTTTGGAATTAAAATGTGATTTAGTATGAATGGCATCCTTTATATCGATTTTATTTATGTTATATGTGATACATGATTACACGTGATGAGTTAACATGAATTGATATATGATAAGGATGTAGATTTGATTATTTTTCCTTAAGTCGTTTGAATCTGAATTTGATCATAGGTTTGAAGATAAATATTGTTTTTGAACTCTGATTGTTCTGAAATTTGGTAGGTTCATTAGAAACGATCAAATTAAAAATACTCGTTGTTATGAAGTGATTTGGCAATTTGAGGTCGTTTAGATAATGTTTTTAGATATTTTATTTCATCTTGAAAATTAATTTTAATGAAAATTATTCGACTATGATATAGTGGTGATAGAGATTGTTCTCTTTGGCATTCATGACTAAATTTTAGTGAAGTACTAATTTCATGTGTTGTCTTAGACCTTGCTCCATATCAGATAAAATAAATACAAGTCATTAAAATTTAATCTCTAGTTTTGATTATCTATATTGACTCTCCCTATCTGAGTAATATACGATTGGATCAAAGAATCTAGGGATAATGATATTCACTTGACTTAATTTACCATATACTCTCCATCTGAGTTAGCTTTTGTTTTAAATTTGTTGAAGTGAATATCTGACACCACATATGTATGTTGCATGAGTACTTATTTTTTTCATTAAAATTTATTGTTCAAGATGCATGGATATCTATGATGTGTGTTTTGAATTTTTTTAATTCAATGCATTCATAAATATGCTGATTTTTGGAAAATAGTATTCAGATAAAGTAAATAGTTTTAGAATTTTGTTCTTTGTTCTTGATTTGGGTATCTATTTCACATCTGATGATATGTATCATGCGGTAAGAATTTTTTAACGGAAAAATTTTAAATTCTATTTTAACCATATACTCCCTCCGTCCACTATTAATTGTCATACTTTCCATTTTTAGAGTCAAACTTTAAAAACTTTGACTAACATTTTAAGATATATTTAATCATCATATTGATATGTAAAAAATTGCAATATGTAATACTTTTCGTATAGATTTTGAATATCTAATTTTTAAAAAAAAGATCAAATTAATGTAATCTAATTTAACTTTGAAAATAAGTCAAATTGACTTTCGAAAAGCGCAACATGACAAATAAAAGTGGATGGAGGGAGTAACATTTTCAACCAAATTGATCATAGTTTTGGAATTCGAAAAAAAAACTCTGATTGATCTGAAATTTGGTAGATTCATAAGAACGACCTAGTAAGAAATTAATTTTTTGGATCGTTATATGAGGTTTTGGTCATATTTGATTGAATAGTAGTGAAGTATTAATTTTATATGTTGGCTTAGACCTTCTTCCCTATCGGATGGAATTAATACAAGTCACTATGTATTTAATTGTCTAGTTTTGATAATCTGTATTAACTCTCCTAAACTGAGTAATATATGATTGGATAAATGTAACTAGAGGATTTTCACTTGACTTAAACTAACAGTAGACTGTCCATCTGAGTTAGGTCTGTATAAGTTTATGGAGTAAATAATCGGTTATTGTACATGTGTATTGCATGAGTAGTTCTCCAATCCCATCGATTGACTATCGAGATGTATGGATATATATATATATATATATATATATATGTATAAATGAGCCCTGAATTTTCTTATTTAGGATTATTCGAAATATTATGATCTATTTAAAGTATTATATCTCATATGCTCAATAGACTTTACGCACCAACTTAGTACTACTTAAGCTTTTCTTTTGGTAGAGATAAGATATTAATTCAAAGAATGCATTGTACATGTACCTTATGTTAGATAAGAGATGAGTATTTAATATATTTGTTTGTAACTCTCCTATCATTGAGTTTGATGAATAATTTATTTCTTGTGGTATATTGATGCGTGATTCTTTTATTAGTATTATCTCTCATGAATTAAATTGTATTAATCTGTCTCGTAAGGAAAAATATCTTTTAAATTGAATGAAACTTATCTATACATTAGTGTCTAAGTCATTTATTCTAAATAGAATTTCGAGGTTGGTTAATGGATGGACATAATGGTTCATTGAAAGTGAAGTCACTACCAACATGTGAGTCTTGTTTAGAAGGAAAAATGACTAAGAGACCTTTCCGCTTAAAAAGGAAAAAGAGGTAGTGATAAGTTATAATTAATCTATTACGATTTGTGTAATAAATGAGCATTTGGGCAAGAGGTGAATTTGAGTATTCTGAGTTTTCAAGAAGGTTACCCATGATATGAATATATTTTTTGATGTTTTGCAAGTCTAAATGTCATGATAAACTCTAGATATTTAAGACACGTGAAAATAGCATCATGAAACAAATATAAAGTCACTACAATATGATTGTAGTGACCTAAACCTCTCCGCAGAGCTCATAAGTCACTTATCTTATAGAATAATTGTCTTTCAATTGTCTACACCAGACACTCTATAATAGATCGGTGTAGAAGAGAAAAGAAGTATACGCTTATGAAGATGATAAGATTAATTATTGACTTATTATTAAGTTCTTTTGCTTCTTTTGGGATAGGTTCTAATAACTACATATCACATTGTGAATTCAATTTCTTTCAAATCAGTACCTTGGACAACTATAGAACTAGTTGGATTAGACATGACATGCTCAGATATAGGATTGTCCAACACATGTGCTGAGTGGGAGAATAAGAAAATTGGAATTAAGAACGGAATGTGTGTGTTAATTGAATATCCTAAAGAATGAAAGAAGGTTTATTATAGTATCCTAAAGAAAATAAGGCAATTGTTAACACAACTGTCTGATTTCTAGAAAAAGGATCATTTAGTAAACCATGTTCCTAGAAGTAAACTAGTTTTACAAGAATTGAACAAAGAAGTAACAAATAAGTCAAATGTAAATTCAGACGCTCAAACATCTAATCGGTATGTCAGAAATGACGTTCCATTACATTTAAGTAGTGGGAGAAACGTTACTAGACATAAGGAAACTACTACCTCAAGTAGTGAAAGTGATGTTGAGCAAATTGAAGAACACTACATGAAAAGTTGTTAATATTTCAATATAGAAAGATTTTGAAGAAAATATTAAGACTCAAGATCATGAAAGTGTGATTATGTAGTGCTTAGTCGTAGTGGAAGAATCATAGCGAATATTGATTTGTTTTGTATGCTTGAGAGAACTTTTATGATAGATTTCCTGAAAAGAAGTACACTCTTGGAAGGTTTAATGATAAGCTCTCTCAAGATCTAGTACAAAACCGATTTGTTACGACGAAGCACTACTAGACAAAATTGCATGAGAAAATAGAAATAAAGGAATGCTTGTGAAAGTTGTAAATGCATAGTTAAGAGTCTAGGTGAGAGATTGTTAGGGTATATACTATTAATCATGTGTTTAGACATAGTATTCTAAACAATTTTCAAGAATAAATATCTAAGTGAGAGATTGTTAGGTTATATACTATCAACCATGCATTTAGATATAGTACATTATAACAATTGTGATGGTTAAAAGTCTAAGTGGGAGATTGTTGGGATATATACTATTAACCATATGTTAAGAAATAATATTTATTATAGAATAAATATTTGCTCAATTTTAATAGATCATATATTCGTTTATGGTGTCTGTTTAGATGATTTAGTGTGTAGAGTTTTAGCTTATACACAAAAAATTAAATCATCGATTCTTATAAGTATAAAGTTTTTTGTTCACAATCTAGGATGTAAATTGGACATGCCATCGATACGATTGTAGCACAAGATTATATGTAATTTATCTTGATTATGGGAACGGTATAGTTCCAACTTCTTGTGCTAGTGCATTTTGTATGTATTGAACAGGATTGAGTAGAGATAGTTATTTTAGACTGGCTGACAAAAACATATTCTCCAAACTATTAAATGTACTTATATTCTTAATCCTGCTATAACTATTATGATCTATATATATTAATTATCGTTTTGATTTATTAAAAGGTGAGATTCTGAGATGGGTCAATATGTCTGGCAGATTGGATGATAATAATATATATTGGTGAAATAATAAGTTAGTTGATGGAATCCATGTCTCATTATAGAGATTGATTGATATGCCTTTTTGAGAAACTTATGAGTTTTCATCGTGTCAAACCTTGCAAGTGGATTTATGAATCTGACACATGAAATAAGTTAGGTAGTGCTCTAAAGGAAATTAATCATTAAGTTAAATTCGTCAGTATTTTAATTTATTGATTAGTATCTGTAATCTTAATATGGGGAATTACATAAGTGTTTAATGAGGAATTTTGAAATATAAATAGAGGAGTGCAATTACAAATGTTTATTTGAATTATTTGTAATTTATTATGGTTAGAATAATTTAAATTAATTATTTGGAATTATTTTCATAATAGGAAGCTTCAGTAATTAATTATGTGGTCCCTACAATGCCCATATTTAACTAGAACTCAGAATTCTAATTCTAAAGGGAAAAGGGAGGAGGCGTTAGTTTCTCCTCTTTGGATTGGAAGAAATCTCTATAAGTAGGGATTCTCCTAACTTAGAAAAAGATTGAAGGTTTTCTATTCGATACTTGCCCATCCAAGTATTGAGAGAGTTCGGATGTGAACTTGGGATCACTGTATGAGACCATAGTTGTTGTCTATCTAGAAGGTCTGTCTAATTTGTTTGAAGGTATCTACTCACGCTTCTAGAGGTATTTATTGAATTAAATTTCAGCAAGTATATGTGTTCTAGCATGATTATGTATTCTAGCATAAACGGTATTGCTTATCTATTATTCATGGAAGCAGTAAGATTATGATATGCTTCCGTTGTGCATATAGTTTTCCAACAGATTGTAGTTATTTTCTTCTTTTCTTTTTGCTTAAAGAGAGTTAGTTTGATCGTTTAGTATGACAAACTGTTAGCTTTAGGTCTCCATGGATAAATCCGGTATTGTTTATTGCATGAAGTGTGATATTTGTCTAGTGTGCAGCATCCTCTCTCTCTATCTCTTTATACTTTGGAATCTTGTTATTTGTTAATTACTTGTTCATAATGTGAGCTTCTTTTGCTATGCCTATGCTTATTCTCCTTTTGATTTTATCTTTTTTACCGTCATTATATATGCATGTGCCTGAGAATTTCCTTGAGTTTACATTTTTGATAGTCTAATGTGAAATTTGTCACTTTCTATCTTGTATTAATTTCCTTCTTGTCCATGTTAAGTCATAAGATAAGTAGTAAAGGTTTCTTCTTGCTCATATAATGGAATTCTTTTGTCTTTTTAAAGGTCACAGATTATTGGGTTTAATCATAATTTGGAGTTGAATATTTTCTAATTGTCTTATTCACATGTTCTAAGATATGTGTAGATGAATGCTTTATTTTGTATGCTTATTTAGAACTGCTTGTTTTCAAATGATAAAATTTGATAGCCTAAGCATGAAATTTTTGTCTTGACATGGTGTCATTTCTTCTATTTTTTTTTTTGTTCAATAGTATTGAATTGTCAATTTCCTTTTTACCTGTTGGCTGGTCATTACAATAAAAAAAATGTTACATTTGTATCAGTATGACTCTTAGCTTGAAAGCTCCAATATTTGGAATATGATTTGCAAATTATAGTCAGTGCCGATTGGTTTGTTGTGTTGTTTAACTTCAACTTATTTGACTTGCTTGTTTGAAGCTTGTTTAGTTATGTTTCTTCTGATGCCTCCTTTCGTAGTCAGTTAATCTTGTTATCGTTTAAAGATACAGTTTTGAGATATTGTTATTTGAGTGCTAATCCTTACTATCATTTTTGTTGCATGTGAATCTTCCACTGAGTCCATGGTGGACTTCGTTCCTTTGCATTTCCGAGCCGAGCCATAAAGGCTCCATTTTTTGTCGTTTGAATCAGCGGTCCATCGGAAGCAATAATGAACATGTTGAAGGCAGTTTAGGGGGCTGGAAATTGAAAACATGTTCTGTGAAGCTAAAAAATAGGCTGAAATACAGCATGTATACATCGATATACTTGATGTATACACTGGTATACGGATGAAAATATTGATATAGAAGTCCAAGGCGCCGAAATACAGGAGTACAGGTCCAAAAAAATGAAAACACAGGTCCGGGGAATCCACGAACCAGTTGTATACGTGGTGTATACATCAGATCTACATTTGGTGTATATCATAACATTTGAGAATGAAAAGGGGGCCAGAGGAAAGTCCAGCAGCTGAATTTTGATTTAAATAGGCCCAAACTCATGTTTTGAGTAATTTTTAGACTTAGGACAGATTCATCAAGATTTAGAATTTGATATTTCTTCTCTCTTGTATTTATTTATTATTGTATTGACTAACCCTTTATGTGAATTGGTTTTTTACTTAATTAAATTCCCAAAAGGAAAATCATTTCTTCTTTTCTTTATGTTTAAATTAAAATATTTATATTTTCATTTATTACTTGGTTTTACTTTACTTAGTAATCTTGTTAATATTTGAATTATTTTTCCTAAAAGATCCCTTTAGTATTTCCCCTAAATTATAAAAATGAGTTTTCCTTAATTAATTTTTCAAGTTAGTCAAATATTTTAGTCAAATCATTGGTCAACCGCAAGTTAGTGGACATTTCGAATGCTTAATACCTTCTCGAAATGTAAATTGAACCCCGAACTCTTTTGGATTTCAAATGATTTTATTCTGTTTTAATCCTTTGAAAATCTTAAGTTTTCGTAATTTTTTTAAAAAATTAAGTTGCGACTCTCTTAGAAATATCGATTTTTCTTCTAAACATAAGTTAAGTCTATTTTTCAAAAACAAGTCTTTTTTTTTTATTTTTTCGAGTAAAACAACACCCACAACATTAACACTCTTTGTACCAACACCCATGAAATTTTTAGCCAAGATATCCAGCTGGGTCATCATTTTTGCCATGTTTTGGTCTTCTTGATCCTTTTCGATCTGCTCTTTTGTCATTCTAAAATTGAGAGAAGAGACTTGGTCCTCACGAGTGTACCATGCCCTATTGATCTTGGTCATGCAATCAAGGAGTTGGGATGCTACTTCATAGGGTTGTTGCATTATACCACAGGGAACAAGTTGATCAGCAACTCCTTTGTTCATCGAGTCGAGGTTCCTATAGAAGTATTGCAGAAACACATTATTTGGAAGTCCTAGAGTTGGGCATTACAACACCAACTTCTTAAACCTCAGCCATGTCTCATGGATTGGCTCACCTTCTAAGCATTTGAAACCTTGGATATTATCCCTAAGAGTCATCATCTTCTATTAGGGAAAGAATCTCACTTGGAATAATGAGATCAGCTCACCCCAAGAGGTGATGGAGTCTCTTGGTAACTTAGCCAACCACTTACTAGCCTCACCCATTAGAGAGAATAGGAACAACCTGAGATGGACTGATTCTTGCGATATGTTCTTAAATGAGAATGGTCCACAGACAACCACAAAATTCCTGATATGCTCATGGGGATCCTCATGAGCTTGCCCCCCGAATAATCCTTTCAATTATAGGAGCTGAAGCATGGTGTTTGTGATGTGAAAAACAACGTTTCCTTCGGTAGAAAGTAAACGAATGGCTCAAACACCACCCACTTGGATATGGTCATTGACATCATTGAGGTTCCGACCATCATCTTGGTGGCCCACTTGGCTACCATTACTTCTATTAACGCTCATATCCTCCTCTGTTTTAACACAAGCAACACACAATCAAAAACAAAAATAAGTAGATTCCACTATAACTAAAAATATCACAATTCAACTTCACCAAAAGAATTTTAAACAACACCACTCCCCGGCATCGGCGCCAATAGTTGATATATGTAGTGTCTATCAAATACACTTCATAAAATTCTAAGTGTAAACGGTTGTTAAGCAATATATACCCCAACAATTGAGTTGGGGTCGTATCCCACAGGGAGCGGTACATACTACAAGAAAAAGCTTTATTTAAGACCAACATTTAGAGACTAGCTAATAATCTTGTCCTTAAAAGTACATGTATAGAGACGAGATTATATTCTTGTCCCTAATTCTATGTTTTATTGTGAAGGTACTAAATCTACTCTCTAAATAAATTAGTATCTGGTCCAAAATTACAACTTGAGAGTGGGAGCGGGAGAAAAGTGAGCTCAAACATATATTAAAAAATTTAAAAAATAAAGTTTAAAGATATATTTTCACCAAACTTATCAGGCGCCAAAAGTAAGAATTAAAATTCTTAAAAAATAAAACAAAAGCTCTTTGTTTTTAATACATATCTCGTTTTTCTATTGTGCCCTAGCAACAACTCTTCTGCAAATCGCTATTCTCAGCCAACACTCAGGAAAAACATTGTAGTTTCTTAAAACAAGGAAAGCATGGAGTTTGTTGCTCATCACAGCAGCTCGCCTAAAACAGAGAAAGCACAACAGTTCGCCCAAATCTATTTTCATCGACTATAATATTGGGTATGCCTCCTCTTCTGTGACTTTTCCAAATTTGCTTTACTATTTGCTTTACTGAAGTAACTCTTTATCTTCTTAATCTCTTGCACAATCTGATGGTAAATTATTTGTGCAATTATTGAAATATTGTTGATTTGGGAGTCCTAGTTGATGGAGTAGTAATTTTTTTTTAATTTGTACAATATCTGAAAGATTGTCGAGTTGGAATTCCGAGTTGGTGTGTGTATGGTGTTTGTCTTGATGAAATACAAACTTTGTTACCTCTTGTTATATTTCTTACAACTATTTATCTTATGAAATCACACTGCTATGTTCCTGTCGTTGTTGTTGAAACATTAGTTTTTGTAATCTATTATATTCAATTAGCAATTTGGTTTAAAACTAGTTCAAGTTCGGTTATTGTCAACCTCAAACAATATATGTTCTTTCCTCTTCGATTTACTACATCTACTCTTACTAGTTTTCGCCCTTTGCTTCCGGCGAAGGTAAATAGTCAAAAAAGTTCCCCGTAGAACGCGAGCCTTGAGGCTTTCATCGAAACAAAGAGAGAGGAGCGGAAAGCCACTTGACTGTAAGGAAAGGGGCATGTATCCTTTTTTTGTAAAGAAAGAGGGCTACTTCACGAGCCGCTACTAATAATCGAAAAGGTTCACAGAGAGTTTCGCCTTTTGAAGCGCCAGTCGCGTAGGGCGACCGGGCCAGGCCGAGTCAGATATTTATTGGGGAAGGTTTTGATTCTTTGCTCAGCTTGGATCGCGATTGAAAACTCTCCGAAAGGGGGAAGTCACAAACGAATCCTCTGACGGCTGATGAAGAGTTTTCTGAGCCAGGATCACTTCCTTTGAGGATGCAAATAGAATTACAGAAAGAAGGGTTCTATTCGATGAAGAGTTCCCTAGCTGGAGGGTTTTGCAACAGTCAAGTAACTAGCACTGGTTATTCCAACAAGAGCTCTTACTCTAACAGAACTAGTACCGTCAACTCCAATTGTAGCAGCGGGAATGTCTTCACCGTCTTCAATGCTTCCGTTGTTCACTTTGTAATGTTGTGTTTAGTTGTGTAGAAAGCCAGTGAATTATCTGCCTATGGGCATATCCTTCTAGCTCCTAGCATCCTAACTGAAAGTATTCCTCTTCCCTAGTCTGACTGATTCATCCGTGCCAATAAAAGAATAAGTCATGAAGTCATAATGCACAAGGAACTATTTAAGTAGGTCTGAGTTAAGGCATCCAAGAGAAGATAGAAATTTAACGGATTATATATATTAAGTAGAATATCATATAGGTTTTGAATGTAGATGAGATTCTCTGTCACTTTTGTTGTACTCTATCTTAATGGCAGTTCTCGGCAAATCACAAATTTAAGCCAACTTTCATTAAAAATGTTGTAGCTTTTCAAAATAGAGAAAGGATGATTAAAAGATATAAGTATATATGACTTCGTAAATGTGAATCTAAGTAGTTTATTGGAAAAAAATGAGCCTTTTGTTGTAGAGGATTAAGCAACTCAAGTATTTTATGCTAATGATAATTCCAAAAAAGATTGGCATGTAGTGAAAAAGACTCGACCTCGTGATTCAAATGGTTGATGATGTTGTAGATGACTTAGAAAATCTTTCACAAAAGAAACAAAAAGGAACTAATGATGTAAAGTATCTTCTATTAACTAATATGTTTGTTGTAACCCATTCTGATAGGCATATCTTTATTATCGCACAGGCTGCTTAATGATGGGAAAAAGTCACGAGACTGATTTCTCCTTTTGATTCTGGATCAAGGTCTTTGTATTATGTAGGGAACAATAATACACTTTAATTATACCACACTAAAGTTTCAACAACGCTTTAAAAAGGCCCATATTTTGATAATTACTTATTGTTGTATGAGAAAATTATAATTTATAGTACTTTTTGTATAGTTTTGACATTTTGCAAAGGTCAAAGATTAGTTGGATTATATCCTTCGGTTCACTGGATAAGAATTTTACCTATTAATTTTGTACTTTTGCCTCTCTATGTAGGTTCAGTATAAAGACTGAAAATAGGGATGATCAAGAATGAATTGTACTATGAGATATTCATTCGTCGCACCTGGTGCAATTGGAAAGGGATGAGGACTAGCCGATGAGAGATGTGTTTACCAGATTTTCTTTTTCCATAGAGAATTTCTTCCACGTAGCTGTAGGATATTGTGGAAGAAAAGATTTATAAGAACTCTTTATGTTGAACCCACCACAGCCGATGAATCAATCCAGTTCAATTCAACAGAGTTCCAATAGCTAATAAGGATCTTCCATCCAAAACTTTTTTAACCACCCAACCAGATTGTTTAGGTGTAGGGACATTATTTATAGAGTTATCTTTGATGTAAATGTTATGAATCCTAACTTGTCTTTCTTCTTTGCTATAGTACACTATATAACTTTGGTATTCCAACCTTATTCCAATTTGACAAGTTCGATATATTAAGCCCCCTATTGACTAGGTCGAACAATATATTTTTTGATCGAATAGAATAATTTCTTCTTGATAGCACTTGTAAGTATTGAAAAAACTAACAACTAAACTAGCTCCTAGTTATTCTTACTCACTTATCTCTCTTTTCAGTTGTGGTCTGATCTGCATAAATCATTCGCTGCTCAACAGTCACATATCCTGCATACGTCATCAACAATTTCAACTGAATGACCACTGGAATATTTCTCTAACCAAGTAAGTAAGCATATACCCATATTGATTTACGTATAGTCGTTTAAATAGTTATTGTAAGGCTGAACTGTTAGAAAGCTAATAAGATTGTCGATCATGTTTGAATGCTTTCTTCCCTTGTGAGGTCCTTTGTTGGGTGATTTTATTCTCTTAGCTAGTGGTTGTTTGATTACCTATAGCCTTTGGCCCTCAGTTATTGGACCTACGCTTTATAGCTTGAGTTATTTGTGTCATGAGTCATATCTTTTCCTAGCTTTTGTGAGAGCAATTTGATGATGTGACTGAAAGAAAAAACCTAGTTTCGTAACTACATACATACTGAAATAGCTAATGAAAAAGTAGGTCCTTGTTAATAGGTACGATTGAAAATGATCATTGTGCGAGAATCATATAGATCTGATTCATGATACATAGCGGAAGTTGCTTCCTCTGTCTTTTATTTCCTGCACAGCTATATGTGCTTGTCCTTTTCATCTATTTTTTATTTTCTGTACAACTGCACGTTACTTATTCTTCCTCTTTTTATTTTATTTTATACATAGTTGCACACACGTCTTCTTCCGTTTTATATTTTCTAAATATCAGCGCGTGCACATCATTTTTTTCTGCACAGCTGCGTTCGCATATCTTTTATTTTCTACATAGCTACGTGCACACATTTTTTATTTTCTGCACATCTTTACCTAATCATACTCTTCAATAAGAACATAAAAATGTGATTTCATAAGATATGTAGTACTCCCTTAACTAGAATTCTGACTGAAGAATCTTTAAATGGTTTCTGAGAGATGGCTTAGATTTGCGATTTGTTGAGAGCTGCAACTATGATAAAGTAAAGCAATTCCAGTGTAGTACTCTCGCAACGAGATAAAAAAACCTGATATTCTTTCACCTATTGTACTACATCAATACATATAAACTTAAAAATTATAGATGTTTTAGACTTCTGATACACTACCGAACGTACACTTGAATTTCTAATAGGAAACTCTAGGAGGCAACGACAAAGGGAAAAAAATGTTTCCGTTAAATGGCAATAGAGGATAACAATTTGATGAAATCATTGTGTCCAGTCCTCTCATTTGTTTTTGTCTCCAAACACTACATCAAGATGTATAAACTTGAAAATTATAGACGTTTTAGACTTGAGATGTAGTACCAAATGGACACTTAAAGTTCTATTTTTGTGCATCATTTGATGGTTTCTTAGCATATTATTTGTAATGAAGCAACAATGTCTCTGTCTTTTAGTAAGGTTTTCTGTTCTTTTGGTACACTTCTTATATCCGGAACATTTTTATCCTTATTTGATGAAAAAGAAAAAGAAAGCTCTACGAATGATTTGTAACATATATGAATCTTTTTCCTAGAAGATTATCACAGTTCAATGGATATCTATAATGTTTAGCTATGAAGAAGCTCTTCATTGTAGCAGATAATGTGATAATGAACATTGGAGCTGTATTAAAACATTTTTTTTTATGAAAATGACCAAAATGGTTACTTGATCATGATGGTTGTTCTGATTCAAGGGGTCGGAATGGATACTTATTCTTGCACTTGTGATAAAAATTTGAATTATTGGTTAATACATCTCAAAGCATTCCTAATTAATTTTTTTACATCCTTGCAGCCTGTTCACGTTTCTGGATAACTCTTGGAGGATTTTGGAAACTGAAGTTACATGTCCAGATGCAAGTTTCGAAGATGAACAAGATCAATATCATTCTTCTATGAAAGTTATGTAGAACATGTTGGCATAGTTTAGCTCGAGATGTTAATTACCAAAGTTTTGTTTGTTAAGAAAATATTGAAATCTAAGTTTTGTTATCCAATATATATCAACGTTTTGTATGGAGATTTCAGTAGCAATCTTATATTGATTGATAATTTTTTTAATTTTATGATATGAAGCTCTAGAACCATTCGTGGTCAATTAAAAACGAGGTACTTTCTCTTCCCTAAAGGTTCATTTAGGACGAGACATTTTTTTTCCTTAAGTTTTATCTAGGACGAGGTAGTTTCTCATCCCTAAAGGTTCATCTAGGATGAGGTAGGTTCTCGTCCCTAAAGGTCAATCTAGGATGAGGTATTTGCTTGTCGCGAAAGTGATTTAAGGCCTAGAAAATAAGTACATTTCAAAGAATAAAATCATCTATTTGGGACGAGATATATAATCACTAAAAGTGTTTTGGCGACCAACGTAGTTTCCATCTCTATAAACATTTAACGACCAGAAAAGAGAACCCGTCGCAATTAACTTTTAGCGAAGAAAGCTATTAGGACGGGTGGCAACCAGCCTTTTTCCATCGCAATAGACCATTTAGGACCAGTTTTGAAATTTTAGGGACTAGATTTCCCTTCCTTAGAGGCTGTTTTTGTTGTAGTGTATTCAAATTTAATCAGGAAGTATGAGTATAATCTAACTAGTTATAGGAATAGAAATTCTCGAAAAAGACATGAAACAAGTAAAAAGGGGTGACGCGAATGTCAGATGGGGGGTTGGGTTTGCAATTATCAACTACAACGCAATCACAAACAATTTAAAATAACAATAAGGAGAGGAATTCTCGGGATGTGATCGATTATAGGCAAAATTTGATATGTGGGTAATTGAAACTACTAGTAAATGGCTAAAAATCAGTGAATAGGCTAGATTATAAGGGAGATAGATTTCTCTCGAACAACTATCCTGAATCAGGTGATTTATTTCAAACATCAACAAGCATAACAATGAAGAACAACCCACACCTAATTCATCCACTCTCTCGAGCTAGATGGGTAGGATTGAGTTTAGGATTCACTCTCTCGATCTGAACCCAGCTCAACCCCATAGTACGAATCATTAATCAATAATCTTAGTTCTAAAACCTCAAACTTAGAACTGCATTTGCAACTACAACTCATAAATTGAACCACAATTAATGATTAAACTCACTTTCATTTAGCATTTAAACTGGTAATTAACAATACCCATAAACTAATTCAACCTATAATCACATGATCACACCCCAATAATTGTGATTTTAGCCAAACATAAAAAAAGAGCAAAAACGGTTACCAAATCAATTAGCCATAAACTGGGTAATAGTAATTTAGTCTTTACAATGCTTCAATTTGCAGAAAAATTTGAAACCCACTTACAAAATTTCCAAATTGAATCTCCAATATCCTTCAAGTCTACTGAGAAAACTATGAAACACTCAAGAGAAAAGTATTCTAAACGAATTCAGCCTCCATTATTAACTGTTCAAAATCTAATTTATAGTCGCCAAAAATAAGCCACGAAGGGCCAATAGGCGAGGTAAGTCGGGTTTGCCGAACAACTCGGTGAACCACCCATTTCTCTCTTCTATCACCTTTTTGTCTTGTCTCTCATCATCTTCGTGTCCTGTAACTTTGGGCGATCTCTTTTTGCATCGCGGAACTGCTCGGCGATTCACCGACTGCCCCTTTTCTATCGCTGACTTGGTTTCTTCCTTAAGGGCTGGCACACTAGAACTTTAGGCGGTCAAAGTAGTCGATCGACAACACGCCAAGTGCTTTTGGCGATCTTCAGGCTCGCCTTTCTTCACTTCTTCAGTTTGTTTTGTTCCTTTTTGCTTGTTAGTGTCCTTGTTTTGCTCTTCAATCCATATACCTGAAAATCAAGGTTTTCACATCAGTTTATGGCACAAATTATGCATTTGTGGACACTTAATTTATATAAACAATGCCCCAAATGAGTCCAAATATCGAACTCATCAATGGATCATCCTGCTGAACCGTAGGAAAGTACTGGAACTTTGAAGTTTTTGGAAAATATGGAATGGCCATTCACGGAGCTACCTATGGGTTGTGCGTTAGTCCACGAGCCTTTGGTGGCTCCATTAGTTCTGGCACCAAATCCTGCAAAAGCTGCAATTTCCGATCTTTTTGAATCTGAGGTGTCACGAATTCGACATGATAAAACTATCACAAATTCGACATGATAAAACTATCATAAACAATAATTAAATTAGATTAAAATAGATAGTGAGTAAATAATTAAGTAGCAAAACTTTTTTTCATCAAAATAAAATTAGCATACAATCTAAAATAATATTACGTTTCACAAACAACAAAAAATACTTTTAGTAAAATTGTTAGATAAAATCTCTTTGTTAAAAATTAATCAATAATATAGATAATTCACTCTTTTCAATGAGAATAGTAAACACTAGAATCTGTAATCCATTTTTTCTCACAAAACAGTGACCTTCATCTTCTCGTCACAAAATTGATAAATGGTTAGCCTTTTTTTAGTAAACTACAAATAGTATGTAAAGTTGAAAAGGTATAGCCACAATTTATTAATTTTAACATTAGATTATAAAGGGATACCTCACAAGAAACATTGTTCAACCTTGAGACTTCGTGTTGATAACGTTTTGTTAAATTTTAAGAATAAAAGAACTATATAAAGATGAAGACAAGAAGACTGTAAGACAAGAGGAATAATATAAGATATTTCGTTCTTCAAAGTGTATGCAACATTATTCTCAACACCACTATTTATAGGATTACATTGAGGGATACCAGAAGGTGTCATAAACAATACATTAACCTTTGAGAATTACTACTCATTAAGGAGGAAATAAACCTAGGAGTTATGATCATCCATTTGACCATATTATCAACAACATTACTACCAATAAAGGAGGAAATTAACCTAGGAGTTATGGTCATCCATTTGATCACAATGTCAACAACATTACTACTCATAAAGGAGAGAATTAACCTAGGAGTTATGGTCATCCATTTAACCACCAAAATGATTTACAACAAGTTCGTATTTATTTTCTAGTTTGTGATAAGTGAAAAAAATATAATTCCAAAAATATTTATATATAATCTAGCAAAATACTATATAGGCGTAAAGGGGTGGGGAGTGATGGTTCAAGGTGGGATAGTCAAGTGATGGGAATTGGGGATGTTGGGTGAGTGTGGAGTGGACAATGAATTTGAAATGTCACTTATGAAACTTATTTTCCTTATTTTTATCAGGAAAATCATTTTAAGGAGTTTGTTTTTCTAGAAAAATTAATTTTAAAAATATTTGACCAACCAAATATGGAATAATATTTCCCTCCATACCAAACACACTTAACTTTTATTTCAAGAAATTTCCTTCTACATATAGTGCCTTCAATTTTTTAGATATGTCTAGATCTTTTTGTTAATTATATTCACCTTAACTAGTCAATATTTATGTAACATATTTTTCCCATGCCATTTATACAAATTCATATGGACTAATAATTTTTGAAGACATTCGTTGACATTTTCTAATAATATATGCAGTGATCTAGCTTTTTTTATTATTATTATAAAATAAAAAAAGTCATTAGACAAACATTATATATATATATTTCCCTAAAAAATGACATAGATTATTTTTATACTAATTCTAAACAATTTCTAAAAAGAACATGAAACAGAAGATACAATTTCCTGTAGTAACTCTCATTTGTTTATTGATGCATGGTAAACTGAACTAATAAATGTTGTAAATATTTATTAATTAATTGATGATATTTTCAATAATTGAATTTTATGAATAAAATATTTTTCTTGACTACACTAGAATTTAAGATATAAAAACTTAACTCCACTAAAAATTTACACTAATACTTAATTTTTGCTAACTTAATTATCTAAATGTCAACTAATTAAGTCAAGAAATTTTATTGGCCTGATGGGCGGCCTATATGGGTCATAGCCGCCCGCCTGCAGCGAAAACTCTTTGATTCTCTACTGGGATCGTAGAAGCTCTGACAACAATTTGAAGGATCATATTTTATCTATAAACCCAAAAGTTCTTGAACCTTATTTCAAGTTCTATCTATTTTGTATGTTTTGCGTGCTTCTGTCTATTCAAATTACTAGCAACATCCTTATTTATAAAAGTATGAGACCAAATTAAACTAGGACTAGAACCTTTTCCTATACAAACTAGGACAAACAAATCATAACTAGACATTAATTAAATAAGTACCCAAATTAACAAATTCTAATCAACTAAGAATTCCTACTCCAACTTTAAATTATTATTCCAACATATTTACATATTACAAAGACGGAATGGCCGATTTTTTTTTATACTTGTTTAGATTTGACATTCCATCTCATGTCATCTAAACACCTAACTTAATCAAAAGAAATATTTTAAACTCCACGACGTTTGTGTGTTCCTCACTATGACTAATGATATTACTTTTTTTTTTTTAATCTTGAATCTTACTAAGATCTTCACAAAGATATTTCTTAAAGAAAAACTTAATCTGATCGGAAGATAACTATTAAAAGGTTATCTTGAAAGGAAATATATTTTGAAAGAACTCAATTTCTTCTAATTTTGAAGAATCGTATAGCTCAAAGGTGACATTTTTATCTTCTCATAAGCAAGTGAGTTCAAAATGTTTCCTAATGAATCATCATTTTGTTTAGGCATAATGCATAGATGTTCCCTTTAACTTAGCTTTATTTGGCATTTATGTCCTCCAATTTTGGGTGTGAACAAGTAGATACATACGTCCTATAGATTATATATAAATATTCTTGGAATAATTTTTTTTTCACTTATCACAAACTAGAAAATAAATAAGAATTCTATTTATTTACCAACAAAACATTGTCCACTTTGTTATTTCCGCGAGGGAATGATTGTTTGTAAAAGTCAGTAGCATGTTTGCCTCAACCAAATTATCATATCTAGATTATGTTGATTTGAAGGAATTTAACTATTGAATAGGTGTATTTTCCTTTCAAGGTTTGCTTTCAGTCTATTTGATATAGAAAATTCATGTATTTTTCCTCACTCCTTATCAAATTGTTGATATCTATATTTGGCATACACAATTAAAATAAATAAAGTTTGATTGGATCAAATGTATTATAATCTAGCAAATATAGAACAACTAGGATCATGTATCCGAAAAACCCAATCTTATTTGATTGAACAAAACACAAAGTAAGTTCTTTAAAGAAATTCTTCAAACACTCAGGGCACAATTACTTTTACTTAAAAATCTTACAAAACATGAAAAGCAAATGTTGGGATATTCAAATTCTACCAAGGCCTCTCCCTCCTTTCTTTGCCACCACTATTTGCACTGGATCCATGATCCTCGTCGTATCCCATGACATCACCAAATTCACCATTACTAACTTCAACACCAACGTCGCCACAATTTGTTGAATCCATGAATCTTTCAGTGACCTATGCCAGCACAAATTTAGGTTATTCTTATTATAGTTGTTGCTTTTCTGTTTCTTTGTTGCGGGCTCCAACTTTCAGATGGAACATTTTCCTTTTCTTTTACTGGAGTGCTTTTCAACAACTTTAACCTTTGGATTAATAAAGAAAATTCAGCAAGAATAAAGTAAATTGTCTTGGCGTCTCAACATGACGATAAAAGTTAGTGCCATGTAGTTAGTAGGTCATCATTGAATCACTTCTTGTAACAATCAGTTTTGTAGATTTATATTAGGATCCTTTTCCCTTAAATTAAGTTACACTTGGTATAAGATTTAAATGTTTATTATGACTTGCAAGGATGGGTAGTACGTACCTCGAGGTAATCAAATGTGTATTAGAGAAGAAAATAAAAAACTAGAGAGTTAAAATCTTAAGAATTGATCAAAGTCAACATTTGGGGTAAACGAGCTCAAAATTGAGGTTTGAAAGTCCATGTACATTCGAAAGGTGATTTATGACTTCAATGGATAGTTTGAACAAGTCCCAATGAAATCAGGAGAGATTCAGAAGCTTAAGTTGCAAACTAGTAAAATTGAAGATTAAGAGATCATCACAATCAAATATGTGCCCAGAAACCTCAGTTTGGTATTTGAGCATCCCAACAAGTTCGTAGGGCATTTTGGTGAATTTTGCATATTTTGATTTTTATCTTGATACATTTTTGCACTTAACCGGATAATGGAAGGCACCTGATTTTTGTGAACTTTCAGGTTTCAAGCGTGGGTGTCACCATCTCGAATGGGTGATGGGATTGTTTTGCTACAGGGTCGCAAGGGTTGTTGTGCAATTGCGTATGGGAGAATGTTGGGAAGAGCATTGTGATCAAGAGGGCTGAGGTCCGTGACAGAAAAGGGAAAGGAACAGGGGGGTTTGTGGGGTCTGCGATGATGTAAGAAATCAACAATCTCTCTACCTTTGTAAGGTAGGGGTAAAAATGTATACACACCATACACACCATTCTAGTCACACTCCACTTGTTGAATTAATTACACTGAGTTCGTTATCGTTATTGTTATTGTTACAAGAAAAGTTCCGAGGTAAGAATCTATCTAACTAACAATCCTATTTATAAATAACTAGGTAATGTGCCCGTGCTTCGCACTGTCATAAATCATTGCATTAAACTATGGAATAATCCTTTACTAATAGTTGAATATTAAAAATATTTAGGAGATAGGATCTTCAAAAAAATAATATTAAGAGTATTCTAACATGAACTAGAATACTCTGCCTTTTCACAATAACTTTATCTCGTTCCATACCTTTCTCGTAGATTTATCATTCAAATAGTAGATGTGTGACATTATCTAAAGACATAAAATGATACAATACATGTTCAAAATCCCCCACTCTCATTTTTCATGTTCACTCAGTGCTAACCTACAACTCCCTTTTTAAACATCTTTAAGCCTTTAGGGACTTAATCGCTCATTTCATATAGCTCAAAGGTTTTTAAGATGAGAATGACCTTTCATCATAGAACCTACATTATGTGAGAATGACCTTTCACATAGTCATACCATATTCATAACATAGTCTAGTTTAGAGTACAATTGAGGAAACCTTTCAAGAGACTCACTTTCACTAGATTATCATAAACCTTATTCATTTATTCATGTGTGTGTGCAAATATGTGAGAAAGCCTTTCACATAAACTCCTTTATACAACACATATTCATACCTTGCTAAGCATACACTTTGCATGCATAATAAGATGTAAGGGTGCTTATAAGAGTTCACCTTTCAATAGACACCATAACACATCATATTCATAGATATACCTGTAGAGTGTGTGTGTGTGCATATTGGTCCTCATAGTGACATATTAGCAACAACATTGATATTGAGTGTTCTTCCCTTAAAGGGATCACAACACATTCACAATGTCCTCAATTTACAAGCAATTCACATATAAAGCCCTTAGGGATTTTAGACCACACACCTACACTTCATCATAGGAGACAAGGACATATTCAACATTAAATAGGTACTCCTAACATGTATATGATCAAACATTCATATAGGGGTCATATAGGTAGGGGTCATTCCACAATAGTTCTTAACATAATCAATCATGTAGTCCACACCTTATCCCAAACATTATCATTCACATTATACTCCTCATCATCAACACACTTTAAACATCATGCTAGCATTGAGGATTTCATACATAACCTTCATAGCATAACTTCATAAACATATGCATCATAATCATCAATTCACTTCACATCTATTTCCTTCAAGGCCATGATCTCAACATGCATAGATAGACAAGAAGTGAACACCTCCACCATAAGTGAATCAAACCACACAACATAAATTCTCATACTATAGACTAGAAGTTAGGTCAACTTACCAATTCTCCAAGCCATGATCACCATGGATCAATCCTCAACAATTCATAATCAATTGACATAGGTAGCAATAGGAATCAACAATGTAATTCAATACCATAAACGTAGTCTAAGTACAATTCCATAAACAAAGGGATCAACCTATAACTTTGCCTATAAGGACATAATCCTTAACTCATCAATATACCAACAATTCAACATGAATAAGTATAGATAATCATAAGAAACATCAATACAATCTAATCTAAACATAATTTCACCAATAGAGATCATATTTACAAAAACCCACATCATAGGCCAATTTTCAAGAATTTGGGGATCATGGGTTCTTGAAGAATTCCTTTGAAAATTGTCTTAAAAACATTAATTCCACATTAATTCATCAATAGAATGATTTATAAAATCGTTTGACAAGGAACCCATGTTTAAATTGAAAATTGGGAATTTTGGTCTTTGAATCACTTTTGAAAATTTTTGATAGAACTCCTTGAATGAGAGGTTATTCAAGAATCAAGAGTCACCATACCCTAATTATTGAAGACCCATGAGATTGAAGAACAAATCAGTTGCAAATCCATCTTCTAGCTTAAGCTTCATCAAGGTCTTCAATGGAGTTTTTGAGATAATCTATTTTGAGAGGGAATGGTCAATTTGAAGAATGGGGTCTAATTTTAGGTTTTGGGGTTTTAACCAACTTAAAATACCCAAAAATAGATAGAATAACCATTTAAAATAATTCCCCAAAGTACCCAAACTACCCCTCACTTAGTTGAACCTTTTTAAACAAGTCAAACTTGAGTTTTATTTTCGCAGATTTTGTCGGGAAACAAGTTCGCGACGCAGAGGTGTACCCACAAGTTTTCTGGAAATTAAATTTGAGACAGTAGAGTCTGCGACATGTCCGCGACACGGACCAAACATTTGGCCCTTGGTGGAGCTAGTCCGTGACGCGGACATGCTTCCTCCAAGCACAACTTCAAACTGCCCTGGCAGCTTGCTTGGCCAAGGTTGGGGTCCTCCTCGGGGACCCTTAGGGTCGCCCCCGGGGTTTCATTTCCGAACGCTTTGACCCTAAAAACATTTATCAAGACACTAGGGTCACCTCCACTGATTTTAGACTCTAAACAACACATAAAAACATGAACAACATACTAGAACACACTAACACGTAAAAGACTAGTTTCCGAACGTCTTGGCCGTCCCTTGATGTTTGACTTCCAAACTCTTTAAAACTGACTTAAAAGGCTATTTTTCATTATTTTGACAAGTTATAAATGCATAAAACCCATGTGAGGCTCTACTTTATCCTACTTTATTTTGAGGGTTGTTACAATATCCCCCACTTAGGAACATTCGTCCTCGAATTACACCTAAAACACTTCTGAGGACTCAATGACCCAACTAGCAACTCACAATACACAACATACAACATCAACATAAGAGCACACATCAAGGAGGAACATCAACTCCACATAAAAGGCTCAAAACAACTTTGTGCAATTCAAGAAAGTAGCAACACATCTACCAACTCCTTATGCATCAACTTTATTATTTCCCATTTCATTGGAGGAACTTCCTTCTCCAAATCATCACTATGCTTTAAACTCTTTACTTCTCATATGTATAGGAGGAACTACCTTCTCCATATTCAATGAGCATCAACATATATATTAAGCAATCAACAAGACATTTCTTTAACAAGACAACATCAAGCATTCTCATTACAACTCTCATGTAGTCAACATCACACAACATCTATAGGTGCAATTTCAACCATGAGAAATAAAGTTCGTGAAAACTCAAGATACAACTTAAGCATGAATTTTCACAAAAATATTCACATACAAGGAAATCATGTCATAATCATCATTCTCATTTCAAACACCAAAGAAACACAACATGCAACTATCTCATTAAAGAATATTATGCAACTTTATCACAAGAAATTATTTAAGCATGCACTTCAAATCAAATCATGCAACACAAGCAAGTAGAAACTTTATTTACTGACTCATAATGCATTAACCACATAGGCCTTTCTCATGTTCATAGGAGGAACTACCTTCTCCTAAGCATGACATGATATTTACCCCTTTTAATCATCATAGGGTCCATTATGCAAAGGCTTTCAAGTGCACACATAGACATGATCAACATTTCCACTCATGAGGCAATTAAGCAATTCATACTAGTTGCACCCTAACATGAGGATTATAGATCATCTACTAGTCTTATCATTTAATCATCATACTATCAAGAACATACATGTCATTACCATGTTTAGTTATGTTCAAGGAGGGACTACCTTCTCCTCGTCACAACATACACACATGGCATCATAAAACTCATAAGCAAGCATTACACAAAGGTCAATTCATTTAAGGAGAAATTCTCAACTTCTAACCAAAGCATGCTCATACTCTCTTCCTCGTGAAGTCAAGAGTGCATTCACCATATAAAGGTGGGGTGAGGCTCACCTTTGTTTGCCTGTTATGGATATTGTTTTTGTGTACATTTGGGTTGTATGTTCCTTTTAATTTTAGCTTATACTGCTTTTCGTGGATGCCTAAGCTTATGGCTCCTTTATGTTTTTAATTTGCTAAAAGATTTTGACCCTTCCAAAAAAATTTCATTTTTCAAAAAATTTTACCACGCCTTGCGTTAAAAGTTGTTGTTCTTGTACAATTTCGAGTCTCGGTTTCCCTAAAATACTGATTTCTTGAGTAGTGCTCTCAATCGAACAAACATGAATGTGCGGCTACAACGAGACCAAATGAAGTTGCATAAACAATATACGAACCTTCTGCATCTTGTTGTGATTAGCCATGTATCAAATTGATTCTCGTGTGATGACCATTGCATACCAGCAAAAGTGTGTAATCTCGTTTGACTTTAGTGTCGATGCCTTGTGTGATGAGCTTATTTTGAACCATGCATGAATACACCTAGAATTTGCCTCGTTAGTCCAATTGATTAAGTAAGGCTTGCTCTTGAGATGATCTTAGGCAACTTTTGAAGAGTGTGAGCTAATTTGACATATACCTCTTTTGTGGCTTACCCTGTGAGCGTGTGAATCTCTCTTGAGCACCCTTTGAGCCTATCCTTCTTTGGAAGAAACTTGATGATAACCTAGACCTTACTTGACCCACTACCTATAATCTTCTTAATTTATGGTTTAGTGAATAGCCAACTTAGGCCAAAAGCCTAAGTTGGGGGTGTGGTGAAAAGGAAAAGGAGGAGTCAAGAAGTGCAAGAAAAGTCTCTCTCAATCCCATGGTATTGCAGAACAGAATGAAAGCCCTTTTAAAAAAAAATTATATATATATATATATATATAAATTTTGTGGAATTAAAGTGCAACGGGAATTGGGTTTCCCAGCAATACATTGAGAGTGAATAAAATGATGACTTAGAAGCACTAGAAGAAAAATTAATAGAAGAAGGTGGAGAAAAGGAAGTGTTGGAAGCTCCACATAAAATGATACAATACATATTGTATTCAAAATCCTGAATCTAACATATAAGGATCAATACATGACATCTCATTACTCAAAGTCAATCATGCTTATGACTGTGAATTATCAACTCACAACAAAGAAGTCCCTCGCTCAAAAAGTTGGGACCGAGTACTACGTTCACGCTCGCAAAGAACTTCTAACACTAACAACAAACTACCATAGGCTTGCCCTTACTTTCTACACTTTATCTTTCAAATACCCGAAATATGATCACTGTAGGACTTTATTGGCTTGTAACATAGGGTCGGGGATAGGGAATGGATATTTGGTTTTGTGAGTGACTAATACCTTGGTTGTCCGAAGTTTCATTTTCACATAATCTTTTCTGAGTGATTCCCTCTTTTCCTTTATTTCAGCACGACCCATTAGTTATTATTTCCTTTTTCTTTTCGTTTCTTCTTGTCTGTTGTTTTTATATATAATTTTGATATGCACTTACCTCACTGGTTGAACCTTCTTTTTCCTTTTTCTTTCTATTCGGATTGCAATCACCTTCAACTTAGGATTTTGGCCTGAGTTGTAATATCGTACCTTCGGAGAACTGAGGATATGATATGTTTTGGGTAAGAATAAAAACTGATTTAAGGCTCAAATTGGGTTCAAGTGATAAGCTTTTTCATTTGGTTCTTTTATTTTTGGCTTTTTACTGGTTTAACAAAAATGGCCTACTGATCCTTTCTTATCCGGTTATTCTCGGATTCAAGCAAGAATACTTAGGTAAGTTCTAGTTTCTGCTGCTAGTGTTAAACTTCAATAAAAACTCACACACACACGACACGGGACTGCATTTTTCAGTTTCTTGGTTCACCAATTAGTTGGTCAGATTAGCCATGTTCAACATATCAGTATCTAAGATGTCATCTAAAGATCCTAACAATCAGACTCAGATTCAGGTTCTCATTTTTCACAGACTAGCTGCTGCACAACTCAACACACAAAAACACCCAAAAATAGTAACATAGAGAGATAACCTCCATTTTTTTACAACTATGGAAGGCTGCTCTCACCACCCCTTCCCAAATAAAAAGGACTTTGCCTTAAAAGTCGATACAGAACAATAAAACACACATGCTATGAAGAGAGGTCATACCTACGGTGCTCTAGGCGCCGGTCGTCGGATCAGCATTAGAACCCTTATCAATGGGTGCACTCTCAGAACTCGGGACCTGATTAGTTTGGTCCTCACTAGTTGGGGCAGGTGCTCCACTACCAGAAGCTACAACTAAGGCTGCATCTCACTGTTGTTGTTCAAGGGCTTCATTTTCTCGAGCTTCCCTCTTTGATGTTCTACGAGCTCTCGTTTCTTGCATTCTTGCCTCTTTGGTTGGATCTGTAGGGGTCTCCTAATCAATTTCTCTAGCTTTGTGTTTTCTCTAGCCGAACTTACTCGTGGGGAGTTCTCCCCAAAGATCATCAATTCATTGAGTGGAGGGTGCCTGAGTTAGCATTTGCATTTAAGATTCTGGCATTATCGGAGTGGGTACCATTACTGCCTTTTCCTCTAGTTTACCAATCTGAGTTCTCATCTCGTCCAGTTGTAATTTGAACTCTTCGGTACCTACTGACCCGGCAGCCTGGAATCGATCTTGGACAAGCTTTTCCAAACCATCTAATCTGTCTTTTCAGACAGCCAACTCTGTCCGAACCACATCTTTGATCTCTTTTTTCGCAGCTAACACCTTCGTCTCTATCAGTTGAGCCATCCATAGTACAATTTGGTCTACCAATATCCTGGTTTGGCGCTGATCTAGAACCAATTTCTTAAGAAAAAATATAGGAATAGTAACAAAAGTACCTGGAGCCTGGGAGGCAGAAACTGGTAGTGGTGGTGCCTCTGTGGAAGGCTGGGATGACTCTCCCTGCTCTGGGCCTCTGTTTGCCTATGGAATATCAAGTGGGACATGTGGAACAACAACTAAAGTACCCACAACTGCAGACTTTGTGCCAAAGAGATGATTCGCGACATCCTTGATTTTAGAAACCTGGGTAAGTCTGAATGCGTCACGACATGTGTCAATCAACTTGTTAGGGGAACATCC
Source organism: Solanum gracilifrons (assembly GCA_029582605.1). Classification (NCBI taxonomy): domain Eukaryota; kingdom Viridiplantae; phylum Streptophyta; class Magnoliopsida; order Solanales; family Solanaceae; genus Solanum; species Solanum gracilifrons. The sequence goes on along the minus strand of JAJOOH010001722.1, from coordinate 122,142 downwards.
GCTTGTCTACACAATTTCCCTACCAGACAAGGAAATGGAAACCCGACTTTCTCATTCAATGCTTTGTTTCTCATCTCAGTAGCTATGATTCACCCCACATTGACCAGGTAACCAGCCATGAGGCAGACTACCAAAGATGCTAAAGAAGGAGACAAGGTGTTGTCGTTTCCTGTAGGTCTCAATTGGGCACGCACAATATCCCACTACACCTTGGCTGGAAATGATAACGAAGCTTTTGGAATCAGTGTTCGCATCGTGGTGACCAAACTGCATTCTCTCCATCTATAGCAATTTGTTTTGCAATCCAGGGCAACACCGTCTCGCGAGAACTCTGAATCTCCATAGTAGTGTCACTAATGACTTCTTGATGTTTGCCCTTGAAAAGGCTAACTGAAGCCGGTGCAAAGTATTCAGGGCCATGCAACATCCTATTAATAGTGGCCTCCAAGATATCTACCGATTTACCCCAAACAATAATAGAAATGAGTGGACCCCATGTATTGACAATGTCTCTCTATCCACAATTAGTAGTCTCTGTGTCCGCAGCAAAATTCATCAGTGTGGCTGCATACGAGGAGTAGAACTCCCTAGTGAGGTGGTAAGAGTAATCCCCAAGTGCATTGTCCATACAATCGAAGTGATGAAATTGAAATGTCCAATAAATGTCTGGGAATGCTTTAATGCCAGCTACTACCACTCTAGTCTCAAGCATGATTGCCCACTTCTTGAAACTGTCAGTCTTGGTCACAATCCCATTTTTGAAAAAATCTTCGGATCGATTCACAGTCCACATGGAAAGGTAACATGCAATCATCTGTGATCTCAGTGCAGGGTTAGGTTCATGGGTGTTCACATATATCACCATAGTATCATCATTGGTGATCTCTTTGTTATCCTCTATAGTAGCCACTTCCTCTTGTGCTCAAGTTTCAGCTTCTGTATTCGCCGCATGTGGGGATGTGTTTGCCTTTTCCTGAGAATTGCTTTCAGATTCTGTACTGCCCCTGAGTCAACATTAGACTGGCTACCTGCACCATCATTAGATTTACTACTTGACGCTGTAATGTCATCGGAACTACTTCCTCCATCTTCGGACTAGGGAGGAGTGTCTTGGAGAATGGCTCTCTTTGTCTGTGATCTGGTAGCTCGAGGTGAATAATATTCCAGTGTGACATTTATATTCACCTCAGAATTATTATTGTCGAAGTCGTCATGACCCTTTGGTTGAGAAGCATTGGGAGGGGCAGTTTTAGTTGTGTTCTTTCTTCGAGGAGCCATCTTACCTGAGAAATACAAAACTCATTAGTATTCAAAGCAATCAAATGACGCACTATCGAGTACTCAGATGTCCCCTGTGTAATTTCATCATGACGCCTTGTCTTAAGAATGTCGTCACCCAATCTATCATTGGTAAGGGCCACAAATCAAAAGACGAACAAAAACTGAAGTACAGAAAAATTGATATTTTACAACCAAGTATGTTGTACGGAAGCTTGTACGGGCTGTGGTATGTACCACGGTCTGTGAAAGCCCTCATGGGTTTAAGGCAGAATCAATGTGCAAAGGGACCACAAAACTTTTTACCAAGTGATGTTCACGGAAGGCTTCACGGCCCGTGGAGCACACCACAGTCCGTGATACTGCCCATGAACTTAATCTGAGGGATGACTTGACTTCAAGTGTGGTCCACGATTGGTTTCACGGCCCATGGTGGCTTCCACGGTCCGTAAAACCTATCGTGGTCTTACACTTGGCCAGTATTTCAGTCACGTTCTTGCCAACATAGATCACAATACGATTTTACAGCACCCACTCCCACTTTTACACAGGTTTACAACTAACCCATATCTACATATCAATCCTTTTTCAACACACTCAATTAAATACCACAGAATCACTACCAATTTTGAACATTATAATTTCACCCTATTATAAGCATTATACCCAGAGACAAATATCAATTAAGAACACCTTAACCAACTTAACCCTACACAAATCAGTCCACATCAATGTAGTAACATAATCATGCTTAATCTGAACTAATTCGAATAAGTACGAAGTGACTTACTTGGAACTGAGAAAAGAATTTCGCTCAAAGTTAGTACTCAGTAGCCTTGACTGCGATTCTTGGCAATTTTAAGATTAGTGCTAGATTTGCAATGAATTTGGACTCGATTAGTGATGGGAAGTGATTTTAATCGTGAAAGAACTGTTATGGGAGAGAAAAGATGAAGAAAAACTTATCCTTGGCGTTTTAAAGGAAACATACGCGTTTCCATTTGAATTGAGTTACGCGCGGGTCGGGTCAGATAACAAGTGGTACTGGGTAGTCGACTACGGATCGTAAAGGGCATCACGGTCCGTGAGAGTAGTCGTGAGCATGACTTAAGTCATTGGCGCAGGTTGAATTTTTTTGAGGTGTTTTTTGTATTTTTTTATTTATTTTTTTGATATTTATATTTTTCGGGGATTTACGAAGAAAAAAAATTCAGTCAAGGGCGAAAAGAGGTAAAATTTTGATATTTTATCGTCTCAATATTCTAATGTTATTTGTGCAAGTCGAAATTTTTTTGAAGTAGTTTTTGTATTATTTTTATATTTTTCAGATAATTACAAATAAAAAACTAATTTATTTTCGAACAGTTACGAAAATAAGTAAAATTTTGAACTTTTTTTCGCTTCGATATTATAAAGTCATTGGTGTAAGTCAAAATTTTTTTGAGGTGTTTCTTGTATTTATTATACGTATTTTTCTTTATTTTTATATTATTCGGCCATTAGCGAAGAAAAATAAAAAGTATTCGGACAGTTACAAAAAGAAGTAAAATTTTGATATTTTTTTAGTTTCGATATTCATTAGTGCAATTTGTCCTTTTTTGAAGGTGTTCTTTGTATTTTTAATGTATTTTCTTGATTTTTATATTTTACGGACATTTACGAAGAAAAACTAAAAAAAATTCGGACAATTATGAAAAAAGTAAAATTTGTATATTTTTTCATTTAGATATTTTAAAGTCATTGGTGCAAGTCGAAATTTTTTTTGAGGTGTTTTTTGTATTTTTTTAAAAGTATTTTTCTTGATTTTTATATTTTTTGGACATTAACGAAGAAAAATTAAAAAAATTCAGACAGTTAGGAAAAAAAGTAAAATTTTGATATTTTTTTGTTTCGATATTGTCAAGTCATTGGTGCAAGCCGAAATTTTTTTGAGGTGTTTTTTGTATTTTTATGTATTTTTCTTGATTTTTCTATTTGACGGACATTTACGAAGAAAAATAATTTTTTTTCAAACAATTACGAAAAGAAGTAAAATTTTGATCTTTTTTTTCGTTTTGATATTGTAAAGTTATTTGTGTAAGTCAAATTTTTTTGAGGTTTTTTTTGTATTCTCTATGAATTTTTCTTAATTTTAATATTTTACGGACATTTACGAAGAAAAATAAAAAAATTGGTACAATTACGAAAAGAAGTAAAATTTTGATATTTTCTTGCTTTCGATATTGTAAAGTCATTGGTGCAAGTCGAAATATTTTTGAGGGTTTTTTTTTTAATTTTTTATGTATTTTTCTTGATATTTCTATTTTTCAGACATTTACGAAGAAGAATTAAAAAAAACGGACAATGACGAAAAGAAGTAAAATTTTGATATTTTTTCGTATCAATATTCTTAAGTTTTTTGTGCAAGTCAAAAAAATTTTGAGGTGTTTTTTGTATTTTTTTTTAATGTATATTTCTTGATTTTTATATTTTTCAGACATTTATGAAGAAAATTAATTTTTTTTCGGAAAGTTACGAAAAGAAGTAAAATTTTGATTTTTTTTTGTTTCGATATTGTAAAGTCATTGGTGCAAGTCGAAAATTTTGTATTATTTATGTATTTTTCTTGATTTTTATACTTTTTTGACATTTATGAAGAAAGATAAAAAAGATTCGGAAAGCTACGAAAATAAGTAAAATTTTGATCTCTTTTTCGTTTCGATATTGTAAAGTCATTGGTGCAAGTCAATTTTTTTTGAGGTACTTGTATTTTTTAATAAAGACTCAAACATTCTTCATTGCGAATATTTATGTTTTGAATTGGTTTTGAGGAAAGTTTAAAGAGACATTTTGAGTAAAGTTTAAGGGAACTAAGTATTGCCAAATGTATCATTTTTACATTGAGAAACGAGAAACTTTGATTTCTAACAAGAGTTTATGAGTTCAAAGATCAGAGCAATTACCTCTTTTAAGAGATTAGTTTGAGCAATTAACTCAATCAGAGAAAGAATATGTTTTAATACATTTGAGAATGAGTATATATTGTTGGGAGTAGTATTTTGCACAGATATGGGGATGAGTTCAGGCAACTCACATTCCTCATAAAGCATGTAGCCAACATGGGTAAAGGATCATACTTTTTAGATGAATCCTTAGTGCCTTCGGCATAGCTTAGTGGATCCACTTAGATGAGGTGTTCTATACCCCAGCAAGGTTAGAATAGTTCCGGCAGCTTGGGCGAGACCTTGTATCATCACCTAGCTCATAGTGATGGTTGTCGGTTGGAGAATCTTTCAAATAAGAGTAAAAAAGTATGTATTGTATTTTTAATACATTTTGAGTTGATATCTACTGTTTTGAGTTTATTGTATTTTTATATATATCCTTGAGTTAGTATCTATTTATTCTGAAGCTTTACACATTATATCTTTTGTTATTGCTTTCATATTAGAGTTGAGTTAAGGTGAGTATTGTCTTCCCATGTTATCATTTCAGTTAGCTATGTTTTTGTTTCCCCTTACATACTCGTATGTTTAATGTACTGACATCATTCGATCTGCATCGTATAATGATGCAAATACAGGTGTTCAGATCATCAATAGGTGCTTTGTTGAGATCATTTGACAATCCAGTTAGCTTTGGCGAGCCTTCTTATAATTTGGAGGACTTCACCTTTACCTTACAGTTAGTATTTTTGAGATGTCAGAGGTCATGACCCGATATTCTTCTGTAATAGTAAAGGCTTCACAGATAGATGGAGTTGAGGAGTCTTTTCAGTATTTACTTTCTTTGGATTTTTAAAAAATTATAAGTATTTTGATTGAGTATTGTTCAGATTTTATGAGTTGAGTATTTGAGTTTAACATATTTTATTTAGTTTGAAGCCTACTATTACTTGAATTAGTTTTCCGCTTGTAGTCAATCGGGATAAGGGTTCGCTTGGGGACCAGCAATGGTTCTCAAGTGTCGGCCACGTGCAGGGTGTATGCTCGAGTCCTGAGAAACTTGGTATCAGAGCACAAAGTTCATGTGTCCTAGGGTGTCTATTAAGTCGTGTCAGTAAGATCTTATTTATGGTTGTGAGGGCCCAACTTCTATAAATGAGGGACTACAAAAATTTAAGAAAAGTTTCCCTTCTTTCATACCCTAAATCGTGCAGCAGAACTGTGTCATAAGGAATATATTCTAACTCGTGGTTTTCTCATATCCGTTTGACTACCCCTTATACTCAAGGTAGTTAAAAAGAAAAGTCATATCCTTATCGATGAATTACTCTCATAAAAAATCTTGAGAAAGTCATGAGACTGCAGAGGGGCTTGAGAGAAGCCCATGATTGAGTTTAAGTGTTGAGTTTCAAAAGAATGCACTCCTATTCATGTGAATCGTGTGGTCAAGCTAAAAGCGAGATGTACTCTCTTCTCTAAACCCTGTTTTAATTGAGACCCTTATGAGGAGGTGTGTTGAAGACCTTGGGTAGAAAAGATAGTATGAGTACGAGGTTATAAACAGTAGTAGTAGTAAGAGTGCCCAAGGTTAGAAGAGTGCATGCAGAGGTTCAATAATCTAAGAAAGGGAGATAGTGATGAGGCAAATTATGTTATTGTAGTCATGCACCCAGTAAGTTATTAATGAGGAGTTTTCCTTATGGGTAGACTAAGAAGTTATGAGTTTGTGTAATTTCATGATAGGAGGTAGAGTAAGAGTTACTAGTTAGAATGAGTTAGAGTGTACTTTAATTGGAAAGAAGTTTATGTCAATGTGCCATTGTGTTAGCAAAGACCAAGTATATGTGTTTAATAGAAGATCAAAGTATCGATGAGGTGATAGATCTAAGTTATGCTTATGAATTTTGAAAGGAGACCCCTATAGTATTTCGAGGATTATAGAACTAATTAAGTAAGGATATATAGTAAGTGGGTAAATATTACTTAGGTTGCGAAATAGGAATGTGACGATAATCTGTAAATAAATAATTTGTGAGATAATGATTGCCTACGTGTCATGAGATCTTTGTAGGAGAGTGTTTCTTAATTTTATCTAGTATTCATAAGTTAGTATAGGATGTTAAAAATTGTATTGATATCCGTGTTTAGTAATATACACAAAGCTTGAATTTGAGATAAGTGTCGTGATCAAAAGAAAGGGCAACATGAGGGTGATGATATTAGTTTGGAGATCTGATTTGGTAGACTTGACACAGAGTAGGTGACGAATTAAGGTGTTAGTTGCACTGAATATGAGTGGTATGACTAAGTCACTAAATTAACAAGAGTATTAAGAGGTGTACCTGAGATCGTATGTAGTCGGATGAGGTTCTAATTAAGTTTATTGTTTTCATGTATGCCTAGATAGCATAATTGATTTGTCAATGTGGAGTAGGCTGATGTAAGCATTATTGATCACCCTTAAGAGTTGTGTAGGAATGATTTTAATAGTCAATGACGAACCTTTTGAATATAGTTCAAAGTTTGTCCAGTTAGGTTGATGTGAACATAGAAGAATGTTAATGGTAGGATAAGAAGGAGAAGTCAGATTATTAACATTCAGACTAAGGGGCCTTATAATCCAATGAGAAGAGGTTAAGAGAAGCATCTTAGAAAGAGGTCTTAGAAGGATACTTAGTACTTTCTTATGGAGAGTTCAGTACCCATGAGATAAGTTTTCCACGGATATTATAGTAAAGGGAATATAGACTAGTTTAGAGATGATGAAATAGATTCATAGCTTTCAAGTGCCAGCTGTAAACCTAAGGGGGAGATGATAAGATGAGAAACCAAGTCAAGTGTTGAGAATCAGATAGTAATGTGTTTAGGAAGAGTTAAAGTGATATATCAATCCATTCATACTCTAAGAGTATTCCTCAAAGTTCAGTCATTACATCGTATTGTTGATGTTTCTAATATCAGAATTGTGTCTATGACCTATGCTCATACACTTCGGAGACATTCACATCTATGCTCAGTTTCCAGAATGAGGGGCAAAGACTTTAGCCCATTGATTTTAATCTTACTCCATAAAGTTATGGATATCATCCTCATGATATGAACCTATTCATATAAGCACTCATGTCTCATAGTATGTTCAGTTTCGCAAATTCATGATTTGATCCTAATGGTTATAAAAATAACGTTATTTCCTGTATAGTCTTATATCAGAATTCTTGAATGAATCGTTCTTAGGAACTTTCACTCTAAAGCTATTTAGTGATCCTTTTTAGTTTTGATAGTGATGTTGTCGATAGTAGTTGAGTAATGATAGACGGAGAGTGTTGTGTTACTTATTGTGATAATGATTGTGTGTTTATTCCATCTAAGGTTATAAATGTGGAGGACGAAGAGGATGGAGTTTTACTATGAGTAGTAGTTAAATGAGAGGAACTAGTGGGATCCTGGTTGTAATATGTAAAATTCAGTTGGTAGAGATGATGAGAGAATGAGAAATTCTTATAAGAATTGGTTAGTAGGAGTCCGTAGAGTGGTTATAGTACTAGGTTTGAATGTGGTGTTGGTAGCATATGGAGGATTGCATGATGCATTAGGTTGTTCTTGATTAAGACTTGAGTTTGGTTAAATGTGGTGGTAAGGAGTAATACTCATGGCATGAGACTTCCTATAGAGGTATAAAACCTGAATATTGTGATTTAGATTAGAATAATCACCTTATGTTAAATACTTTGTGATTTTGAGTTAGGCTTGAATATAGTAAACGCATACTGTTAGAATCAGACTTGGGTAAGAGTAGTAATATACCCTTTGGGGGCGGGGGCTATAAGTTGTAGCCAAGACGGTGTGGTGATAAGAAAGAAGAGCATAGTTGGGAAGTGTTTCTATGCTTCAAAGCTACCCGTTATATTGCTCAAGGCATATTATTCATATTCTTACTTCATTCCCCTTTATCCCTTGCTTTATGTCAGATAACTTAACACAGAGCGTGACTATGTTCAAACTCATATCGTCCATGTTTCTCAACTATTTAGAAGTGAAATGGACTGTGCCCGAACATACAGTTGATTTACTTAGTTGTTGGATCAGGAGAGGAGGTAGCAAGAGACAGAAGACCTGGTGGAATTTGATTCCACATTATATTTGGTGGACAGTGTGGATGGAGAGGAATAGTAGGAATTTTGAAGATATATCCAATTCCATTCACAAGGTTAAATGGAATTGCATTGTATCTCTATATTTTTGGTGTAAAGAGATAGGATTAGAGGATTCATATCAACTTTTAGAACTCTTAGGATCCTTGTAAGTATTATGCTTTTTGTTCTTTTCTGAATTTTTTAAAGGTCCCCAGCATATCCTGAATGATGAAGAATACAATGTTTACCAATTCTCAAAAAATATAAAATAGGCAAGTCCAGAATTCAGAGAGATAGTAAGAGAAACCCTTTCCATTCTCAGTCCAGTCATCATTCGAGGACGAATGATCCCAAGGGGGAGATATTGTAACATCCTGAAAACTTCTAAGTTGAGACTCAAACCATTCTTCATTTTGAATAAGATTGTACCAAGTGATTCTAAATTTTCTTAGCTGTTAAGGTCACTAGAGTTCCGTAGCACAAAACTGAGTGGGAAACTTTCTTTCCAATTGAGTTTCACTATGAGATGTTTCTTGGGTCAATTTCAATCGACCGTATATTTTACCACATAAAGAATTAGGTAGCCCATAACCTATCAAATTGAAGGTCTTCAAGTCCTCTTTCCAACGCCACCAAATTAGCCTCCATCCAAGATTTCATTAAAAAGATATGACTAATTTACTGGAGACGCCCAAACCTGGCAGTAGCTCTGCAATGGCTCCGCATTACAGAGTGAATACGGACCTCACTATCCGCTGGAAAAATATCCCGACTGCCAGATCATTTTATTTACTTTTTAAGGGTATTTTATTCCTAAAAACCCTTAGGAAGTCATCTAAATTACCCTAAACATGTAGAAAAATCAGTTTTCATAATCAAACCCTCTCATTCATCTAATCTCAAAGTTATTTCTTTCAAGAAATTCATCAACACTTAGGGCACAAATAGCTTTAACTAACAAAACTAAATTATTGTCTGAAAACATGGAAAACCAATGTTGGGATATTCAAATTCTTCCACTCTCATCTTTGCGGCATAACCTTTGTTGCTGCCACCATTTGCACCATTACTAGCTATGTCGTCGTCGCCAACTAGACCTCCCAAAATTTGTTGAACCTTGAATTGCTAACACCAATTAATGTTGTTTAGAAAATATTCTCGCTTGCACTTTTCCTTTGGTGTTAATAATATTCGTATTTGGTCCTTTGTTCCAGGTTCTCTGTCACTCCCCAAAATAAGGGGGCGTAACTGGCACTCGATACCCTACTTAATCGAGTTACCCACTAAATCATACTAGCTAACCAAACTGTGAGACAAAAAAATTAGGCAACACAACCTCTAAAAAGTGATGCCTGGAACCTGAAGGTCATGACCTGAATGAGAATAAACCATACAAACAATGGTAGACAAGCCAAAAAATAAAGATGTACTAACTAGCCGAGGAATCCACAACTGAAGACATACATACTTACACACACACACATATATATACATGCCAAGTCTATTGGCTAGAAATTGAAACATACAAAACAAAACCCAGAATATTATGTCCACAATAGCCTCTATGAGTGAATAAGCATTGTCGGGAGAAGGCCCCGACTATACCCAAACTGTACAACAAAAGTAAACATCTTTTGACAGGCCCAGGATAAGATGGAGCTTACCAACTAAGAGTTGAACCTGAATCATAGCGGGTGGGTAGCTAACCGACATCTTATCCGCCAACATTAGGCCATCAGTGTCTCATATGTATAAATATAGGCAATAGGACCCATACCTCTCGATTATAGCTCGGGAGTAGAATGTATAGCATCATGGATTTATGACACCTATATGTTATCATTGTCATGTTTCCAGTCTTAGACCGTTTGTACTCTTGTTCTCAGAACCCTATAATCACTTTCGTATGACATGTAACCATCTCATGGAACCTCATATGTTCTTCCAAACAAGCTTGAAAAGTTAACTTGAATTTTAGAAAGGTAACCTAACCTTGCAGATATTCATAACAAGTTTAAGGTGATTTACTTAGTTGCAGATATCCATAACAAGAAGTATTTACCAAGTCTTATGTTGCATTTCTGCAAGATGTAGTTTCCATAACGACCTCCTAACTATATGACACTAACTTTTATTGTCATGTTAAGACGCAAACACATTAACCTTATTCTTATTAAAATTGTCTTATTAATCAAAAGGTTGGGGTTATTAAAAAGCATTCCATAAAAAGAAAGGCTGAACGTTTCATGTTGGAAAGGAAGTCTGCAACAAATAAACAGAAAAGCAACAACTATGGCAAGAGGGTGGTCAAAAGGTTTCTCAGTGAAGCAATGAACAACCTCATGAATAGGGATGTGAAACACAAAAACAAGGTAAGTTAATGTTATACTAGCTATTAGAAAACGTTTTTAAAAAAAAAACCACAATAGAAAATAGAGGAATTAGAAATTGATAAATCTCATCATTAGAATAAAATAAGTTATCATTATATAATCTTATTTAATAACCAATTAACGACTAATTATCAAAAACTAGTTATTACCTATAAGCTATTTGGTGACTAATTTTGTAGTTGCACTATATTTTTTTGGTCATAATATTTTATATATATATTTTATGTATTCTTACAACATTAATATGTAAAATAAAAGGATGTTGGAATGTCAGAAGAAGATTCCTCCCCAAAAAGAAAAATAGAATTATCAATCATGGGGAAGAGCCTGGAATAAAGGACAAAATAAGAATATTATTCACACCGAAGGAAAAATACCAGCGAGAATATATTCTGAACAACATAAATTGGTGTTGGCATTGCAGGGTTCAAACAATTGTGGGAGGTCTAGTTGGCGACGACGACAATGCTAGTAATGGTGAAAATGGTGGTAACAACGAAGGAGGGAGAGGTCGCGGACATGATAGTGGTAGAATTGGAATATCCCAACATTGGTTTCCCATGTTTTCAGACAATTATTTAGTTTTGTTAGTTAAAGCTATTTGTGACTGAAGTGTTTGATAAATTTCTTGAAAGAAGTCACTTTGAGTTTTGTTCTATCAGTAAGATTTGGGTTTTCTGGAAACAGGATCTTAATTGTTCAATTTTTGCTATATTACAATGTCTATTTGGATGGTTGTTATGTATTATTTCATAATGTATTGTACTGTATGGTACTGTATTGTTTCAATGAATATAATGTTTGGATAAATTGTATCATTTTATATCGTTATATAATGACATGCATCTACAATTTGAATGATAAATCTACTAGAAAGGTATGGAACGAGATAAAGCTACTGTGAAAAGGTAGAGTATTCTAGTTCATGTTAGAATACTCTTAATACTATTCTTTTGAAGAGCCTATCTCTTAAAAAAAATTAACATTCATATATTAGTAAAGGATTATTCCTTAGTGTAATGCAATTATTAATGATTGTGCGAAGCACATGCACATAAACTAGTTATTTATAAATAGGATTGTTAGTTTGATAGATTCCTACGAGAACCATTGCTCTCCCCCAAGCGAACCTTCTTCCTGGCTGACTACAAGCAGAAGACTAACTCATGGATACACAAGCATCAAACTGAAAGAAATGTTAAATCAATAGTGTAATAAATCTCTAATCTCTCGGAATATACTGAGTATGAAACATCTGTTTTAAATAAAATATCTGAAGCCGAAAGACTCTTCAAAATTGTCTATCTATGACACCTCTACTGTACAAAGATGAGTGTTGGGACAAGACCCACGACTCTTCAAAAGAACTACTACTAGCAACTCATAAAACTGGAGTCCTCCAGAAGATAGGAGGTTTTACTCAAAAAGCTGATGAGTAGATGAAGTGATCTCAACGAACTCTTGTTGAGGATCCTAAGAACCTGTATCCGCATCATTAAAAGATGTCGATCAAATGACATCAGTACATTGAATGTACGAGTATGCAATATAGATGAATAACAAATGATTGAATGAAAGAACTGCAGTAGATATAGATATCTACTTAACTGAATGTAAGAAAATAAAGAAGTGAAATCATTAAAATTTTACAAATATTTAATAATACTTGAACTCAACATATTATATGATATAACAAAAATATATTTTAACTCTATTTGAGAGATTCATTAACCGACAACCATCACTATGAGCTATTTGATGATACAACGTCTCGCCCACGCTGCCATAATTGTCGCTTATCGTGCCAGGATATAGGATACTTCAACTAAGTGGATCCACTAAGCAATAAGGATTTCATCTAAAAAGTATGATCCTGTACCCATGTTGGCAACACATGACTTATGAGGATTTTGAGTTGTCTGAACTCATCCCCATATCAGTGCTCAATACTACTCCCAATAGTAGATATACTGATGCTCAAATGTATAAATCATACTCTTTCTTTTTTTTGAGATAATTGCTCAAACTATCCTCTTAAAAGAGGTAACTGCTGTATACTCAATCTTTCTGAGAACTCTTTTACTTTTTCCAAATAATACTCTCCTTCTTCATGTAAAAATGAAACATTTGGTAAATACTTAGTTTCTTGATACTCTTGCTCAAATCTTGGTTAAAACTTTTTCTTAGACTTCTCTTTACTTTCTCAAAATCTCAGTTTAAAATAAAACTGTTGACTTTAAAAGATTCTCAAAATTTACAGCTCAAAATAAGATTCATAGTGACATATATACATGAACGAATCAACTCCAGGATCTCAATAGCAATATAGAAAACTCAATACTCAGAACTCAACGATATTATTCACCTCGAGAATACTCAATTCATAGGGTTCATGCTGAAATATAGACATGAACGAATCAACTCAAGAATCTTAATGCATAACATATAACAATTGAATAATTAGGAATGAAATTTCAAAAAGAATCAAGAACTAACAATCAAATCATCTCAAGAATAATCAAATCTAGGGATAGAACCCTAGATTATTCTTTTACTGATTTGAAAGTAGATGTAGGGCGTGAGGACGAACTAGTCCAACACTATGATAGCCTTACATACCTGGAAGAACAAAGTTCTTGAAGAATATTGAATAAGAACTTGATTAGAAGTCTTGAAATCCTAGCATGAAGGAGAACAAGAAGAAAACATTTCTTAAGATTCTTGAATTAGTTTCCAGAAATCTCTATGGAAGAATTTGAATTGGGAAGAATGGAATTCTTGGAGAAGGACTTACCTTGAAGAAGAATCCTGAAAAAGATGGAATGAATCTTGAATGAAAGTCTTCTACTTTGATTTTTCCTTAGAGTTTTGCCTTAGAGTTTGAGAAAGAAGAGAATGTTGGATTAAAAGATGAAAATATGATTAGTTTGGGCCTTTAATTAGTCAAGAAATATGTTTAGGGTTTTCTTAGAGATAAAAAGACAAAACGACCCTTTTTAATATTTTCTCGTCGTTTAATTCATCATTGCACTGTATCAGGTTACTAAAATGGTCATAACTTTTTACTCGGAACTCAGATTGATGCAAAACGGGTGGCGTTGGAAAGAAGATTCAAATACCTTTAATTTGATAGGTTATGGTCTATGTAATGCTTTATATTCTTATAGATATGCTCGTTTATAGTTGACCCAAGTAGAATCTTACATCGAAACTTAATCGGTATGGAAACTTTCAACTCAACTTTGTTCTAGGGGTTATAGTGACCCTAATTCATATCCAAATCCATTCAACACTAAAGAATTGACCTTTACACATATGAACAATTTAAGAATCACCTGATACGACCTAACATGTAAATAAAAAATAGTTTGTGTCTTAGCTTAGAAATTTTGAAGATGTTACACTTTCCTTGGGACTTTTCTTCTAACAATAACAACAACGATAACAAACTCAGTGTGACTAATTCAACAAGTGGAGTCTGTCTAGAATTGTGTGTATGGTGTGTAGACAGTCTTACCCTTACCTTACTAAGGTAGAGAGATTGTTGTTTTTAACATCATTGTAGACCCCACAAACCCCCGATTCTTTTCCATTTCTAATCACAGATCTCACCCGCATGATCACAATGCTCTACCCAACATTCTCCCCTATGCAATCGCACAACAATCCTAGCCACCCTGAAGCATAACAACCTTATCACCACTTCGCGATTGTGACACCCTAGCTTGTAACCTCAAATGTTCACAAAAATCGAGTGCTTACCATTATCCGATTAAGTGCTCAAACGTACCGAGATAAAAATCAAATATAAAAATTTCACCAAAATGCCCTACGAACTTGTTGGGCTGCTTAAATACCAAGATGAGGTATCTAGGCACATATTTAATTGTGATGATCTCTTAATCTTTAGTTTTACTAGTTTGCAACATATTCTTCTGAATCTCTCCTAATTTCATTGGGACAGATTCAAACTATCCACTGAAATCATAAACTACCCTTCGGATGTATAGGGACTTTCAAACCTCTATTCTGATCTCGTTTATCCCAAATGTTCACTTTGATCAATTTTTATAATTTTCACTTTCTAGTTTCTGATTTTCTTCTGCAATACACATCTACTTACCCCGAGTTACATATTACCCATCCTTGCAAGTCATAATATACATTTAAAGCCTACACCAAGTGTCACTTAATTAAGGGAATTAAGGGAAAATGGTCCTAATATAAATCTACCAAGTTGTTACAAGAAGTGATTTCCATGATGACCTCCTAACTACATTACACTAACTTTTATCGTCATGTTGAAACGCCAAGACAATTTACTTTATTCTTAGTGAATTTTCTTTGTTAATCCAAAGGTTAAAGTTTTTAAAAGGCGCTCCAGAAAAAAGGGGAATGTTCCATCTGGAAGAGGGAGTCTATAACAAAGAAACAGTAAAGCAACAACTATAATAAGAACAACCTAAATTGGTGTTAGCATAGGTAATCACAAGGTTCACGGATTCAACAAATTGTGGTGACGTTTGTGGTGGAGCTAGTAATGGTGAATTTGGTGATGTCATGGGATATGACGAGGGTCATGCATCTGGTGCAAACAGTGGTGGCAACGAAAGGAGGGAGTCGCCTTGGCAAAATTTGAATATCCCAACATTTGTTTTTCATGTTTTATTAGATTTTTATGTAAAAGGATTTGTGCCCCAAGTATTTGATGAATTTCTTGAAAGAATTTACTTTGTGTTTTGTTCTATCAATAAGATTGTGTTTTTTGGATACATGATCTTAGTTGTTCTATATTTGCTAGATTACAATATGTAAGATTCAATCAAACTTTGTTCATTTTAATTGTGTATGCCAAATCTAAATGTCAACAAATTCGAAAGGAGTGAGGAAAAATACATGAATTTTCTATATCAAATAGACAGAAATCAAACCTCAAATGGCAGATACTTTTATTCAATAGTCAAATTCCTTCAAATCCACATAATTAAGACATGATAGTTGGATTGAGGCAAACATGCTGTTGACTTTTACCAACAATTATTCTCTCAAGGAAATAACAAAGTAGACAATTGTTTTGTTGGTAAATAAATAGGGTTCTTTTGTAAAACATAAGAACAAAAAAACAATATAAAGATGAAGACAAGAAGACTATAAGACAAGAGGAACAATATAAGATAATTTTCTTTCTTTCAAGTGTATAACATTATTCTTAACAGCACCATTTATAGGATTGCATTGAGGAATACCAAAGGGTGTCATTAACATTACATTAAACCTTGAGAGTTACTACCCATTAAGGAGGAAATAAACCTAGGAGCTATGGTCAAATTACTACCAATAAAGGAGGAAATTAACTTAAGAGTTATGGTCATTAATTTGACCACATTATCAGCAACATTACTACTCATAAAGGGGGGAGTTAACCTAGGAGTTATGGTCATCCATTTAACCACCAAAATGATTTACAACGCTTGATGGATAATATGCCTCATTAAAACCTTACTAGGAAAAAACCCTGTGGGAAAAAAATCTTAGTGAAGGACAAAAGAGTACACATATATTGTAATACGCTTTGTTTGCTGCCTTATTAAAAATCTTGTCGGGAAAACCCATTGGGATAAAACATAGGCCAAGGGAAAAAGAGTGTAGCGCGTAGTTTACTCCCCTTGTTGAAAACATCATTTAATTTCTTGGAGACAAAACATTCTAATCTTGAATACTAACTTTTCAAATGTTAAGGTTGGTAGTGCTTTAGTTAACAAATCCGCTAAATTATCAACTGAGCGAATTTGTTGAATATTTATTTCACCTTTCTTCTCAAGATCAAGAGTGAAAAAGAATTTTGGTGAAATGTGTTTTGTGATGTGTTCTTTAATGTATCATCCCTTCTGCTGAGCTATACATGCAACATTGTCTTCATAAAATGTAGTCGAGATATCTTTTTTCATTGGAAAACCACACATTTCTTGAATATGTGGAGTCATAGATCTAAACCAAAAACACTCCTGACTTGCTTCATGGATGACTATTATTTCTGTATGATTTGAAGAAGTAGCAACTAATGTTTGCTTCATTGAACGCCATGATATAGTTGTGCCTCCATATGTAAGTAAATAGTCTGTCTGAGATCGAGCTTTATGTGGATTAGACAAATATCCAACATCTGCATAACCAATCATTTCTGACTTGGATTTATTAGAATAAAATAATCCCATATCTCTAGTTCCTTGAAGATGTCTGAATATATGTTTGACCCCATTCCAATGTCTCTTTGTTGGGGATGAGCTGAATCTTTCCAATAAACATACTGCAAAACAAATATCTGGTCGAGTATTATTGGTAAGATACATTAGCTACCCAATGGAACTAAGATATTGAGTTTCATCGCCAAGACGCTCTTCATCATTTTCTTGAGATCGAAATGAATCTTTATGTAAGTCAAGCGATCTCACAACCATTGGGGTACTCAATTGATATTATTTATCCATATAAAATCGATTTAAAACTTTTTCTTTTATGTTGATTGATCGACAAATATTCCATTTTTCAAATGCTTAATCTGTAGGCCAATTTCTTAGCAAGATCTTTCATTTCAAATTCTTTCTTTGAACACTAAACAACTTTTCAGAGCTCTTTATAAGTTCCAATAATATTTAAATCATCAGCATACACAACTATGATAACAAAATCAGATCCAAACCTTTTTATAAAAACACAAGGACTAATAGGGTCATTTTTGTACCCTTCCTTTAACAAAAATTGGCTAAGACTATTGTACGACACCCGCCCTGATTGTTTCAATCCATATAAGGATTTCTGAAGCCTTATCAAACAAGTTTCTTGCAATTTTTTATATGCTTCACGTACTTTGAATGCTTCAGGGTTTTTCATGAAAATATTGTGGTCCAATGAGCCATACAAATAGGTTGTGACAACATCCATTAGACGCATTTCAAGTTTTTCATTAACATCCAGATTTAATAGATACTTGAAGGTAATTACATCCACCACATGAGAGTATGTCTCCACATAATCAGTGCCAGACCTTTGAGAAAAACTTGTGCCACAAGTCGTACTTTATATCTTACGACTTCACCTTTTTTATTTCGTTTTTACACAAAAACCTATTTGTACCCGCATTGGCTTGACACCTTCAGGTGTTCGGACTATTGGTCCAAAACCTTCACGTTTTTCAAGTGAAGTCAATTCCTCTTGAATTGCGTCCTTCCATTTTGGCCAATTATTTCTATGTCTGCATTCATTGACAGATTTTGGTTCAAAATCCTCATTTTGTTGCATTATTTTAACAACATTATAAGCAAAAACATTGTCCACCACAATATTATTTCGATTCCACCTTTTTCTCGTCGAGACATAACTTATTGAGACTTCTTCTTTCTTATTATTTTTAGTTATTTGGACCTTCTCTGTGGACTTATCATTTGTTATGTCTTAGAGCTCTTCTTGAGCAATTTCTTCCATAATATGATCTTCTTTATCATTTTTTCCTTTCCGTTTTCGAGAATTTGTATCCTTTGAACCAATTGGCCTACCACGTTTTAAATGTGGTTAGACTCATTTGCTTTAAAAATTTGTCCTACTAGGACATCAACTCGAACATAACCATTTGTAGTGAGAATAAAAGATTTAGTAACCCTTGGAAGGTTAGTAAATGCATCTGGTCGTCGATTTGCAACACTTTGCAAATAAACATCTTCTTAACCTCTTGCTCACATTGATTTGTTTGAAGATTTAAATGCGATAAGGATGGATTCCAATCTATCTCTTTTTCCAACTGCTTATGTTCTTCCTCTAATGTTAGGTATAGTAATTCATCAAAATTACAATAAGTGAATCTTGCCGTAAATAAATCTTTGTCATGGGTTATAAATATTTGATAACATAAGGAAATTCATACCCAACATGCACCCCCAACCTTCTTTGGGGACTTATCTTTGTGCGTAGGTATGACAATTGTAATGTATACTGCACATTCAAAAATTCTAAGATGGGAAATATTTAGCTCATGACCTAAAACCAACTGTAATAAAGAGAATTCATGATAAATAGTTTGCCTTATGCGCACCAATGTTGTTGCATGCGAAACAACATGCCCCCATATTGAAACAGGCAAATTTGTCCTCATTAGAAATAGTTTAGCTTTCAATTAAAGGCGCTTAATCAAAGATTCTTCTAGACCATTTTGAGTGTGAACATGAACAACTGGATGTTCAATTGTTATCCCAATGGAGAAACAATAATCATTAAAGTCCTGCGATGTAAACTTACGAGAATTATCAAGACGAATTGTTTTTATTGCATAATCTATAAATTGTGCTCTTAATCTTATTATTTGAGCCAACAACCTAAAAAAAGCCATATTGCGAGTTGATAATAAGAACACATGTGACCATCTTGTAGATGCATATATCAAGACCATGTCATATTTAAATGGCCCACACGTAGGGTGAATTCTCCCACATATATCACCTTGTATACGTTCCAGAAATGCATTGGATTCAATCCCAAACTTAGTTGCTGATGGTTTAATAACCAACTTTCCTTGAGAACAAGCAGCACAAGAGAATTCCTCTAATTGGAGAATTTTTCGATTCTTCAAAGTATGCCCATGTGAATTCTCAATAGTTTTGCGCACCATATTATAACAGGATGGCCTAGGTCGGTCATGCCAAATGATAAAATCATTAGGATTAGTAAACCCTTTGTTTTCTAGGGCATGTGATTCAACCATACTAATACTTGTAAGGTTTAACCCAGAAGAAAATGCGGGTAATTTTTCATGCACATACTTTTGCCCCATTTTTACTACAGTAATATAAAGGTATTTAACCTTTCCTTCATTGGCAGTATCAACATGATAGTCATTTTGGTGAATAACCTTGAAACTTAATAAGTTGCTTTGAGACTTACTATAGTACAATATTTTTAAATTGCTAATATTATTCCCCCAGGTAGTAATAAGGCCGCTCTTCAAGAGTCATCAATTAATTTTGCACTATTAGATATTGTATTAACATAAGCCTTTTTCATAATCTAATTAGAGAAATATTTCTTTTCTCTTAATATAGTGTGAGTTCTAGCACTATCAAGAAGACACATATCTTCATTATTCATCTTGAACCAATTGAAGATTGAGGAATTTTATTTATCTTCATAAAATAAAAGTATATCATAAGAAATATGAAAAGTCAACAACTTTGCAAGAAAATAAAAGTAATTTTTTTACTGAATATAAAAACAACATAAGGAAAAACTAACAATTAAAAGCACATAAATAAAACAACATAATTATTTTCCTCAATCAAATGATTAAACATTAGTTTTAATCTCCAAAGAAGTCTTCAACTTCCAAATGAGTAATATCATCAAAGCCATCAAAATCATCATCTTTTAAAGCCAAATTTGCTTCAATATTGTCATCATATTTTGTGAAGGCCCCGTCTTGATATCATTTTTATAAGTCAAGTGTGACTCCACCCAAGCATTAAAAGAAAAGGCACCATTTTTATTACCTTTTCTTTTCGAGGAATCATAATAAAGCCTAACAAAATGCTCAGGTGCTTGACATTCATTCTTCCAATGCCCTTTCATGCCACAACGATGACAATTTCCTCTTGAAGGATTGCTTTGAGAACCCATAATGTTCTCCCTTTTATGATGACCAGCAACACTACAATTATTATATCATCCTCTGCGATTGCCACATCCACGCACATTATTTTGGCCTTGATTTTTATATTGTCTTCTTTCAGACTAGCCATGTGCTTCAACTTCATTCGCTTCCGGTTATGGAGCAGTTCTCGTGAGATGGGCCTCATGGTTTTTCAATAAAAGAGTATTATGTTGCTTGGCCACAAGAAGGCATGAGAGCAACTCAAAATAATTTTTAAATCCCCTTTCACGGTATCGCTGTAGTAATACCAAATTTGAGGCATGAAAAGTTGTGAGAGTTTTTTCCAACATGTCCTCATCTTTTATATCTTTCCCACATAATTTAAATTGGGAAGTAATTTTGTATACAACAGAATTATATTCACATATAGTTTTAATATTTTGTAATCGTAAGTGAATCCATTCATAACGAGCCCTTGGCAATACCGTTTCCTTAAGGTGGTCATACCTTTCCTTCAAAATAGTCCACAATTCAAGTGAATCTTTCACCATAAGGTATTCAACATTCAATCCTTCATCCAGATGAAGACGGAGGAAAATCATTGCCTTTGCTTTGTCCTAACTCACCGTTGTATTACCATTTGTAATAGTAGCACCAAGACCTTTAGTGTCAAGGTGAATTTCATCATCGAATACCCATGATAAGTAATTATTTCCATAAATGTAAAGTACCACGAACTCAAGATTTGATAAATTATGTCATGCCCCAAGGCTATCCCTAGACGTAACACGGGACCTAAGATCACAAGTGACCCCAAGCTAACCCGAAGTCTGGCATATCACAAATATAACACCTAGGATTTCGAGAAAGGGGAATAACAACATTTTTCTAGATATTGCAAGTGCCACCGACGGAGGCCACCCACGACCCGTGGATAGGATCACAGACCGTAGGTGTGGTCCGTGGTTGATCACGTCAACACTGCCCATAAATTCCAGGATCACGATAGGACCTACGGACTGTAGGTGGGACCACGGTCCATGGTCCAGGGCCTGTAATTCAAACCCCATCTTTAATCTTCAGACCACGATCAATGGTCGTGGAGGATGGACCGTAGGTGTAACACCCCGACTTTCCGAAACGTCTAAAATACTCGTATCTCCATGGAAAGACAAGGAGGGTGGGTAATAAATTAAGAATGATGTGGTATGTCCTATTTTAAGTGTTCAAGTGCCGCATCTCAAGTTTTGAAGTTAGGTAAGTGGCAAAATAAAAGTTGGCGGAAGTTATCGTAAGTTCCTTCTTAAAGATTTCTCTGAAATTTGGGTAAATGTCTTGGAGGTTTTCTCCCAATCTATAGATAGTTATGGGGCCCACAAACTATTGAATCAAAGGTCTATGAGTCTAGTTTCCAACGCATTAAACCATTTGTTCATACAACTTCAGAATACAGATATATTCGTGTTTTCGTAGGACTGCGCAAGCAAGTACGTCAGGTCGGGCCCTAGGTTGGTAGAAAGTTGCATATATCTTCTTCTTCGAACTTTTCCTTATTTTTAAGCTAATAACCAGAGAAATTAGAGAAACCTATTTCTAGGATCAAGTGAAGTATAAATTTTCTCGACTTAAGTCCTTGACGAAAGTTGTTCTACGCATTGGGCTCATCATCGTGGTATAATTTATCTTATCGATTGAGTAGCATATCACACTTTAGTTTTGGGACAGCAAGGGTTTGAATATATTTGAAGGTTTTGAGGCGTATTACGAACCTAAGATCGAGGTAAGACCCTCATTTCATCGAGTCTAGCTTTTATAAGTAGCAAATAGCAATTTGCGACGGAAATACATATCTTTTATCGTATTGTCATGGTATCTTTTATATTATGTGTTGATTATGGTCCTACCTTGTTGTAGTATTGAGGGAGTTATGAGTAAAAGCCATTAGGCCACGTGAATTTAGCGAAAAAAGGGTATGTTAAGGCTATTCCCTACTTACGGAATGTTCCTTAATATACTTGATATACTTGTAGCTGTTATTGTTGATTATTGGCTGCTCGAGTTGATATAATCCTCCCTTGTTGGGATTCTTATTGAGTTTGTAGCGTCCCTATGTTGGACACGACTTAGAGGCTATTTGTACAGGTTGCTTATAACTAGATTGCTCGCTTTTAACGATTTGATTTTTATTATTGCCCTTGGGGCTATTGTGGTTAGCTGCAGGAATGTGATTTATGCCTAGAAGGGCTATGTCCAGCCTATGGGGTTAAATGGATAACTAAAATGGCTATATGTTCCCTACGGGGCTATATTGATGCCTAGAAGGGCTATGCGTTGCCTATAGGGCTATATGGACGCCTAAGAAGGCTATGGGCTTCCTATATGGTTATGTTGTTGCCAAAGAGGGCTATGAGTTATTTATAAGCTATGTTGATACCTAAGAGAACTATGTGCTGCTATGGGGCTATATTAATGCCTAAGAAGGCTATGTGATTGCCTACAGGGCTAGGGGACTATCGATAGGGGTATATAGACTGATTGACACCTTCCGGGCTTATGGGGGCTCTGTTAGGTTGTTGTTTTATTATTTTTGAGAAGTTTAGATTTAGGAGCAGGTCAGTACACTTATATTATCCTTGATTTATTTATCGGATTATTCCAGTATATTAGGATACTTGATCATAGCCTATTGCCTTTCATACTCCGTCCATTATTTTGTACTGATGCCCCATTTCCTAGGGGCGCTGCATTCATGCTTGCAGGTCCTGACAGACGACTAAGTAGACCTCCTCAGTAGCATGATTTACTTCTATCCGGTTGGCTAGCCCCTTTTTTCCGGAGCTGCCAGTGTGTGGAGGTTTGTTAGATTTTGTTGTACATATTTTTATGGGTAGTCTGGGGCCCTGTCCCGCCAATCTTTAATACTCTTAGAGCCTTGCAAACTAGTGTGTGGGGTTTACCACTACGTTATGGCCATGCTGGCCTAGTTTGTTGGTTTGATGAAGCTTGTTAGTTGTGGGATGCATTGTCTTGTTATATACATGCTTTAATTTTTGGTACAGAGATAATGGTGGCCTTGACGGCCCAATCAGGACTTATGGGCTAGTTGACAATTTCTTTATATGAACTCTTGGGAGTAGCTGTTTCTTTTGTAGATCTGTTGACAGGGGCCTTGCCGGCCTAGGGCTTAGTTTTAAGCCGTGATATACTTGTTTTTTTCTTAAATGCGTGTGACTGCCATGCGCTAGTAGCAAATGGTTCAGCAGGGTCGCTCGGGCCTGAGTTTTGGCCTTAGGAGCCAGTTGCACCCCTTGAGTTTGTGGCGTGACAAACTTGGTATCAGAGCAACGTCATATCCTAAGGATTCTGCAAGCCATGTCTAGTAGAGTCTTGTTTATAAATGTGTTGTTCACCACATTCGATAAACAAGAAGCTACCGGACATGTTAGAATGACTATCCTTCTTTCGCTCACCTCGTGCTATAGAACGGTGTCTTAAGGGTGGATGTTTCTGGCTTATAGTTGATATTTGCATGCAGATATAGATGGCTGACACCAGACAGACTACGACTAGCCAGGGACAAGATACAACTGCAGGCGAGGGTACTGGCAAGATACCACAGGTGGAGGCAGCCCATTGTGAGACCCAGGGGGAGACATCTTCTCAGCCCCCTATAGCTTTTCAACCGCTTCATGAGCCTCCGAGGGCTACAGGACCCCCGACTCCACCAGCAGTATCACTTCTAGTCCCTCATATTCCATCTGATCAGGATTTCAAGAGTGCACTATATATGTTAGCACAATTAGTAGCTTCACAGCGTCAGCCAGTTGCGCCAGATGTTGCTGGACCTTTTGACGGGCCCAAAAGTTCGAGAGTTCGTGAATTTCTTGCCTTGAATCCTCCACAGTTTACGGGGATAGATCGTAGAGAACACCCTCAGTACTTTGTTGATCAGCTTCATAGGATCTTCACAGTCATGCATGCCTCAGCGACTGAGTCAGTTGAGTTAGCAGTATTTCGATTGCGTGATGTTGCTTTATTGTGGTATAAAAGTTGGGAGGGATCTAGGGGAGAAGATATATCTTTACCCACTTGGGATAGATTTACATAAGCTTTCATAGATCACTATTTGCCTCGAGAGATTAGGGATGGCCGGGTGGGCCAGTTTCTGAACCTCCGACAGGGCAGCATGAGTGTCCGAGAGTACGGGCTGAGATTTGATTCATTGGCGAGATATGCACCAGCATTTGTTGATACGATGCATGACAGGGTGCGTAGATTTGTGGGAGGGCTTGACTCATACTATATCGACGCTTGTTCTACCGCTGCACTAAATGATAATATGGATATTTCACGAATTCAGTATATGACTGAGAGGGTCGATAGAGAGAGACAGAAGAGGGATAGGCCTGCTGGTTCATATGGAGATATTCACGGTGGTCCCAGACCTCAATATTCTAGTAGGCCACCTAGACCTCAACCACAACAGTTCCAGGGGAGTAAATTTGATCGTCAGGGACAATCAAGCCCAGGTGAGGGTTCACGAGTATCAGGCTCTCAGTAGCAGAGAGGCTCAGGCCAGGCTAGGACAGCATCGCCGCGTTGCGCAACTTGTGGTAGGATGCATTTCAGGAGGTGCAAACAGGGTTCCACAGGTTGTTATTCTTGTGGATAGGAGGAGCATGGGTGGAGAAACTGCCTGACCATAGGTCAGGGTGGTATAGGTCAGTCGACCAGGTCAATAGTAGGCTCCTCTTCATCAGCACAGTCTACAGAGCGTGGACCCCAGACTTCAGCAGGTAGAGGTAGAGGTAGAGGTAGAGAGGGAGCATCTAGTTCTGGTAGTGGCCAGAATCGTACATATTCACTAGCCGGCCGACAGGACTCAGAGTCATCACTAGATGTTGTGACAGGTACATTGATTGTTTGCTCCCATTGTGTTTATGCTTTGATAGATCCTGGATCTACTCTGTCTTATGTTACGCCATTTATTGCGGGGAAGTTATGTATAGTAGCAGAGTCATTAGATCAACCCTTTATTGTATCTACACTAGTTGGTGAGTCTATTGTTGCTAGGAGAGTCTATCGAGATTGCACGGTAGAAATTATCGACCGTCAGACCTCTGTAGATCTTGTAGAGTTAGAGATGGTCGATTTTGACGTCATTATTGGCACGGACTGGTTAGCGTCTTGTTATGCTAATGTTAAGTGTCAAACAAAGATTGTTAGATTCCATTTTGCAGGAGAGGCAGTTCGGAAATGGAAAGGCGATACAGCAGCGCCGGAAGGTATGTTTATTTCTTATCTTAAGGCGAGGAGGATGATTACTAAGGGTTGTATTTATCATCATGTTCACGTTCATAATATAGATGCAGAACCACCAACTCTTCAGTCTATTCCGGTAGTTAGTGAGTTCCTAGATGTATTCCCAAACGAGCTTCCTAGTATCCCTCCAAAATGAGAAATTGATTTTGCTATCGATATGCTACCAGGTACACAACCCATATCTATCCCTCCTTATAGAATGGCTCCCGCTGAGCTAAAAGAGTTGAAAGATCAGCTGAAAGACTTGCTGGATAAAGGCTTTATCAGACCTAGTACTTCACCATGGGGTGTGCTAGTGTTATTCATGAGGAAGAAAGATGGCTCACTAAGAATGTGTATCGATTATCGACAGCTGAATAAGGCGACTATAAAGAATAAGTATCCCCTTTCGAGGATCGATGACTTGTTTGATCAGTTACGAGGTGCTAAGTGCTTCTTAAAGATTGATTTAAGATCAGGTTACCACCAGATACGAGTTCGGGAGAAAGACATTTGAAAGACAGCTTTTAGAACCAGATATGGACACTGTGAGTTCTTGGTGATGTCTTTTGGATTAACTAATGCCCCAGCAGTGTTCATGGACCTGATGAATAGTATATTCAGGCCGTATTTAGACTTGTTTGTGATTGTATTTATTGATGATATTTTGGTGTATTTACATTCAAAAGCTGAGCATGCAAATCATCTGCGAGCAGTCCTTCAGGTTCTTCAAGATCGAGAACTTTATGCAAAGTTTTCTAAATGTGAGTTCTGTTTGAACTCTGTCGCTTTCTTAGGCCATATTGTATGAGATGCAGGCATTGCGGTTGATACATAAAAGATTGAGGCCGTAAAAACTTGGCCCAGACCTATGACTCCAACTGAGGTTCGTAGTTTCTTGGGATTAGCTGGGTACTATAAAAGGTTTGTAGAGGGGTTTTATTCACTTTCAGCACCATTAACGAAGCTGACTAAAAAAATAGCTAAGTTCCAGTGGACTGAGGCTTGCGAGCATAGTTTCCAGTAGCTGAAGGACAAGTTGACATCAGCACCAGTTCTTGCATTACCAGACGGTTCAGAAGACTATGTGGTGTATTGTGATGCTTCTGGTGTTGGGTTGGGATATGTTCTAATGCAACATGGTAAGTTTATCGCATATGCTTCAAGGCAGTTGAGGAAGCATGAGAAGAACTATCTGACCCACGATTTAGAGTTGGCTGCAGTTGTGAATGCATTAAAGATCTGGAGACACCATTTTATGGCGTTCATGTTGGCATCTTCATAGATCATAGAAGCCTTCAATATATATTTAGACAGAATGAGTTAAATCTGCGACAGCGTCGATGGCTTGAGTTACTGAAAGACTACGACGTGGATATTTTATATCATCCTGGAAAGGCAAATGTGGTAGCCGATGCCCTCAGTCGAAGATCTATGGGTAGTTTATCCCATTTAGGTGTTGAGAAGCGGGAGCTAGCACGAGAGCTTCATCAATTGGCTAGTTTGGGAGTCGGATTATTAGAGGCAGACGATAGTGGGATCACAATTCAGGATACAATCGTAACATCTCTAGTTGTAGAAGTAAAATCAGGACAACAAGAGGATCCTAGTTTAGAGCAGCTTAGAGCTAAGGCTCAGGATCAAAAGTCTTTAGCATTTGATATAGTAGGAGATGGAGTCCTCAGATATAGCGATCGATTATGTGTTCCGAATATTGCAGGGCTTCGACAACGAATTATGGAAGAGGTACATCATTCCCGTTATTCTATCCACCCTGGTTCGACGAAGATGTATCATGATATTAAGGAGATCTATTGGTGGAATGGGATGAAGGAGGACGTTGTTGAGTTTGTAGCGCAGTGTCCTAACTGCCAACAGGTGAAGGTTGAGCACCAAAAGCCCGTTGGGCTAGTTTAGGAGATAGCCATTCCTTTGTGGAAGTGGGAAGCAATTAATATGGATTTTATTACAGGATTTCCTCGATCGCATTGCAAGTTTGACTCTATTTGGGTAATTGTTGATAGACTAACAAAATCAGCCCACTTCTTACCAGTCAGGGCTACTTTTTCGGCCGAAGACTATGCAGGGCTCTATAATAGAGAGATTGTTAGGCTACACGGTGTCCCAGTATTTATTATCTCTGATAGAGGAGTACAATTTATCGTCAATTTCTAGAAGTCCTTCCAGAAAGGATTAGGGACACAGGTTAATCTTAGTACCGACTTTCACCCTCAGAAAGATGGCCAAGCTGAGCGAGCAATTTTGACAGTCGAAGATATGTTACGGGCGTGCGCGCTGGACTTCTAGGGAAGTTGGGATGACCACTTGCCTCTTATTGAGTTCGCATACAATAATAGTTATCATTCCAGCATCGAGATGGCACCTTATGAGGCTTTGTATGGGAGAAAATGTAGATCTCTCATTGGATGGTTTGAGGTAGGTGAGTCAGGGTTGATTGGACCCGACTTAGTCCAGCAGATATTGGAGAAAATCATGAGACATCTTCGTCGATACATGATACATCTTAAAAGCCGACAAAAGTCATGATACTCAGATGTGTGACGAAGGGACTTAGAGTTTTGTGTCGACGATTGGGTATTCTTAAAAGTCTCGCCTATGAAGGGTGTTATGCGATTTGGCAAAAAGGGAAAGCTTAGTCCAAGATTCATTGGGCCATACCGAATCCTTCGGAGGGTAGGACATGTGGCTTATGAGTTAGAATTGCCTTTAGGGCTAAAATTTGTTCATCCAGTTTTCCATGTATCGATGATACGGAAGTGTGTAGGAGACCCTTCACGCGTTGTCCCAGTTGAGGATGTTCAGATCACAGAGAAGTTGTCCTACGAAGAAACTCCAGTTGCCTTTTTAGATCGGCAGGTCCGTAAATTAAGGACCAAAGAGGTGGATTCGGTTAAAGTATTGTGGAGGAACAAAAATAGAGAAGAAGTGACCGGGGAAGCTGAGGATGGCATGAAGTCCAAATATCCTCACTTGTTTCATACCCAGGGTGATGGCATATCAGTTTATATTAGGGCAGTAAGGTAAGATACCTATCTAAATTTTTTTATATGTACTATTGCTTATTATTATTATAGTTGTTGTTGTATATCTGCTCGCACTGTTATGGTGGAGCTATAGTGCTTAGCTATTTATGTCATCATATGAGACGCCTAGGTTAGAAATTTTGCATTTCAGGTTATTGGATAGTGACATTTACAAAGGATACCTGCCTAAATTTTGGCAACTCCTAAGCACTGAACCGCGTGACTCAGATTTTTCATTCGAGGACGAATGTTTCTAAGGGAGGAAGAATATAACACCCCGACTTTTCGAAACGTCTAAAATTACTCGTATCTACATGAAAAGACAAGGAGGGTGGGTAATAAATTAAATATGATGTGGTATGTCCTATTTTAAGTGTTCAAGTGTTGCATCTCAAGTTTTGAAGTTAGGTAAGTGGCAAAATAAAAGTTGGTGGAAGTTATCGTAAGTTCCTTCTTAAAGATTTCTTTGAAATTTGGGTCAAATGTCTTGAAGGTTTTCTCCCAATATATTGAGATTTGTGGGGCCCACATACTAGCTAATCGAAGGTCTACGAGTCTAGTTTCCAACGCATCAAACCGTTTGTTCATACGACTTCAGAATAGAGAGATATTCGCGTTTTCGTAGGACTGCGCAAGCAAGCACGTGAGGTGGGGCCCTAGGTCGGTGGAAAGTTGCATATATCTTCTTCTTCGAACTTTATCTTCATTTTTAAGCTAATAACCAGAGAAATTAGAGAAACCCATTTCTAGGATCAAGTGAAGTATAGATTTTCTCGACTTAAGTCCTTGACGAAAGTTGTTCTACGCGTTGGGTCATCGTGGTATAATTTGTTTTATCGATTGCGTAGCATATCACACTTTAGTTTTGGGACAGCAAGGGTTAGAATATATTTGAAGGTTTTGAGGCGTATTACGAACCTAAGATCGAGGTAAGACCCTCCTTTCATCGACTCTAGATTTTATAAGCAGCAAATAACAATTTGTGACGGAAATACATATCTTTAATCGTATTGTCATGGTATCTTTTATTTTGTGTGTTGATTATGGTCCTACCTTGTTGTAGTATTGAGGGAGTTATGAGTAAAAGTCGTTAGGCCACTCAAATTTGGCGAAAAAAAGGTATGTTAAGGCTATTCCCTACTTACGGCATGTTCCTTAATATACTTGATATAGTTGTAGCCGTTATTGTTGATTATTGGCTGCTCGAGTTGATATAATCCTCCCTTGTCGGGATTCTTATTGAGTTTGTAGCGTCCCTATGTTGGACACGACTTAGAGGCTATTGGTACAGGTTGCTTATAACTAGATTGCTCACT
Source organism: Solanum gracilifrons (assembly GCA_029582605.1). Lineage (NCBI taxonomy): Eukaryota > Viridiplantae > Streptophyta > Magnoliopsida > Solanales > Solanaceae > Solanum > Solanum gracilifrons. The sequence goes on along the minus strand of JAJOOH010001722.1, from coordinate 92,119 downwards.
TTTAACGATTTGATTGTTATTATTGCCCTCTGGGCTATTGTGGTTAGCTGCAGGAATGTGATTTATGCCTAAAAGGGCTATGTCCAGCCTACAGGGTTAAATGGATAACTAAAAGGGCTATATGTTGCTTATGGGGTTATATTGAGGCCTAGAAGGGCTATGAGTTGCCTATAGGGCTATATTGACGCCTAAGAAGGCTATCGGCTTCCTACATGGCTATGTTGTTGCCTAAGAGTGCTATGAGTTGTTTATAAGCTATGTTGATACCTAAGAGAACTATGTGCTGCTATGGGGCTATATTAATGCCTAAGAGGGCTATGTGATTGCCTACATGGCTAGGGGGCTATCGATAGGGGTATATAGACTGATAGGCACCTTCCGGGCTTAAGGGGGCCTGAGTAGGTGGTCTTGTGTGCTGTTTGTACCTGCCAAGCTTATGGGGGCTCTGTTAGGTTCTTGTTTTATTATTTTTGAGAAGTTTAGATTTAGGAGCAAGTCAGTACACTTATCTTATCCTTGATTTATTTATCGGATTATTCCAGTATATTAGGATACTTGATCATAGCCTATTGCCTTTCATACTCCGTACATTATTTTGTACTGACGCCCCATTGCCTGGGGGCCTGCATCCATGCATGCAGGTCCTGACAGACGACTGAGTAGACCTTTTCAGCAGCAGGATTGACTTCTATCCGGTTGGCTAGCCCCTTTTCTCTGGAGCTGCCAGTGTATGGAGGTTTGCTAGCCCCTTTTCTCTGGAGCTGCTAGTGTGTGGGGTTTACAACTACGTTATGGACATGCTAGCCTAGTTTGTTGGTTTGCTGAAGTTTGTTAGTTTTGGTATGCATTGTCTTGTTATATACATGCTTTAATTTTTGGTATAGAGATCATGGTGGCCTTGACGGCCCAATCAGGACTTCTGTGCTAGTTGACAATTTCTTTAAATGAACTCTTGGGATTAACTATTTCTTTTGTAGATCTGTTGACAGGGGTCTTGCCGGCCGAGGGCTTAGTTTTAAGCCGAAATATACTTGTCTGTTTTCTTAAATGCATGTGACTGCCATGCGCTAGTAGCAAATGGTTCAGCAGGGTCGGATCGGGCCTGAGTTTTGGCCTGAGGAGCCAGTTACGCCCCTTGAGTTTGGGGCGTGACAGTAGGTCTGTCCATGGTCCGTCTGTTGAGTCCTGTGGTTCGGCAGTCGAATTTTATCTTAGGGGTAAATTGGTGTTTTCCTAATTATTTTATCCCTAAACTACAATTTTTACTCAGTTTAAGCCTAATATTCTAGTCAGACACTACCCAAAACAATTATTATCCAAAATTTATCAAGCTTAGAACGAGAAAAAGAGAAATGAGGTTATAGCTTTCCTAAGAACAAGCAGAGGTCTTCTTCATGTTTCTTCCTTGAAATCATAGGAATTCTCCATGAATTTCAACACCAGGTATGTGGGATTACACTAGTGGGTTCCTTTCATCCACTAGGTCCCTAGTTAGAGCCTTGATTCTCCATATCTTGTTTAGACCTAGGGTTTCTATAACCTTAGATAATCGTTTTGATTTAGTTTTTGTAGTATCCTAAATATAATTAGCTTGATTCTAGGAAAGCTTGCTTAGTTCCTTGCATGAAACTCAGAACCCCTAGTTGTATGAATTCTTTTAGTTCATGAATTATACTTGCTAGGTCAGTTAAACAGATAATCATGCTCCAGATTTCGAATGTCACATTATCAGTACATAAATTTTGCATTCTTAGTTAGCATGTCAGTATTTTGTGCTCGGTTTTCAGTTATATTTCAACATTTATATTCTGTTCAGATTATATGATTGCTCAGTTATGCTTTGTACAACCTATATATTTTGTTCAGCTATTATCTGTATCATGCATGCTACGTACATTCCAAGTACTGACGCATACTCTGCGCTACATTCTTTCATGATGTAGGTTCAGGTATTCAACATCTGGATCACGCTTAGATCAATTCTCAGTCCACATTCAGCAGCTTCAGTGGTGAGTCCTCATATTCCGAGGACAATAGGCATGCTTTCATTTTAATCTTTACTTTTAGTTTTCAGTTTTTGTTAGAGTTAGTTGGGGACATGTCCCAGCAATTCGACTCAGTTAGAGGATTTTTAGACATAGTAGTAGATTCAACTTTAGTTTTTGTGTGGTTGCTCAGTATCACTAAACTCTTAGTATGTTTTATACATTCAGACTAGTTGGGTATTCCCCACTTACAGCTATCTAATGTTTTATCTTCCGCATAGTATTTCATTTTTATTCAGCAACTTTTATAGTATGCTTATGATATGCTAGACACAGGGTTAGCTTGGGGTCACTCGTGATCCTAGGTCCCGTGTTACGTCAAGGGGGTAGCCTCGGGGCTTTACAAACTTGGTATTAGAGCATTAGGTTCAAGAGTCCTAGGATGTCTGAAAACCGCACTAAGTAGAGTTTATTTCATGGGTGTGAAGTGCACCACATCTATGAGAGAGAGGCTACAAAGTGTTTTAAGAAAAACTTCACTTTGTTTGCTATTCTTATCGTACGTGAGGTATGATCCAACTTCTCCTTTTAGTACATCGTTATGCATTTCAGATCATGCCTCCTCATAGAGCTTACATACGGAATGTTAATGTGCGCAACGTCAGTGTATTTCTCCAGTCCCAAACCATGAGGTTATGAATGTAGAGTTTCGTAATGTGATCCAACTCTTGGCTCAGAGTATAGCCAACCTTAACAATCAGCAGGTTCCAGTACATACTAACACAAATGGTGGATCACCGGCAACTAAGGTAAAAGATTTTGTTCGGATGAATCCGCCGGAGTTTCTAGGGTTGCAGGTTGGTGAGGATCCACAGAACTTTATTGATGAGGTCAAGAAGAGTTTTGGGGTGATGCAAGTGCTGGTAATGATAGGGTGGAGTTGGCATCCTACCAGCTTAAGGATGTCGCTCACATATGGTTCACTCAGTGGAAAGAAAACAGGGTGTAGATGCAACTCCTATGACTTGGGATCGTTTTACTGGAGATTTTCTATACAGGTTCTTCCCAAGAGAGTTAAGAGAAGCTAAGGCATAATAGTTTATGAACTTGAAATAGGGTACAATGTCAGTCCAAGAATACGAACTTAAGTTTACCCAGCTCTCCAGGTATGCTCCATACATAGTTGCCAATCCAAGGGGACAAGTTCCTATTTGGGGTATCCGATTTGGTGAAGACCGAGTGTAGGAATGCTAAGAATGTCTCTAGGCTTATGAATCATGCTCAGCAGGTTGAGGGAGATAAGCTTAAAGAAATGGCTAAGGACAATAAGAAAGGCTAGAATAGGAAACTATGAGTACTCTCAGCAGAAATTGGGCGATGGAAATCGCTCATAGTTTCAGCAGAAGTCTACAGCCCCTGCATCTTCATTAGCTAGTGCTCCATCCCCGAGATTTTGACAGGATCAGAAAGGTAGGGCATCAGGCTCTAAGTCTCAAGGGAGTACTTCAGGTAACAGGACTTTCTCGACTTGTCCAAAGTGTGGTAAGAACAATTCAGGCGAGTGTCTTACATGCAAGGAATAATGCTTTGGGTGTTGTTAGTCTGGCCATAGGTTGAAGGATTGACCTTCTCCCAGGCAGGAGCAATGAGGTAACAACAATAGGGCTCAGTCTACAGCACCAGCAAGTCGCCCAACTCAGTAGGGTGTTTCATCTGGTACAGGTGGCGTTCAGCGCCTGAACATGTTGTATGCTCTCCAAGCTCTCCATGAACAGGAATATTCTCCTGATTTGGTCACTGGTACGTTATGAGTCTTTCATTTAGATTTTTATGCATTGTTAGATGCACAGGCTACTCTTTCTTTTTTAACTCCCTACATAGCAGTAAACTTCGGTGTCAGTCCAGAAACTCTTTTAGAACCCTTCTCAGTCTCTATGCCAGTTGGTGACCAAGTTATAGCTAGACGGGTATACAGGAATTGCCCTGTCACAGTCTCTCAGAAAGTCACCTCAGTAGATCTTGTATAGTTAGAAATGGTAGATTTCGATATCATTCTAGGCATGGATTGGTTACATTCGTGTTATGCCTCAGTCGATTGTAGAACTAGGATAATTCGGTTTCAATTTAGTCTTAGAATGGAAGGGTAGTAGCTCAGTGCCTATGGGTCGATTTATCGCTTACCTTAAGGCCAGAAAAATGATCTCTAAAGGGTATATCTATCATTTTTTTCGGGTTAAGGATTCAAGCTCGGAAACCCCAACTCCTTATTCAATCCTAGTAGTAAATGAGTTTCCAGAAGTATTCCTAGAAGATCTTTTCGGAGTTCCTCCCGAAAGGGAAATCAACTTCGAAATAGATCTCCCTTGAAATACCCAGCCTATTTCGATTCCTCCTTACAAAATGTCTCCAGTCAAGCTTAAGTAATGAAAGAGCAGTTGAAAGACCTTCTAGATAAGAGCTTCATCAGACCTAGTATCTCTCCATGGGGTGCACCAGTCTTGTTCGTGAAAAAGAAGGACGGTTCCCTCAGAATGTCCATTAACTATCGTCAGTTGAACAAAGTCACAACCAAGAAGAAGTATCCTATTCCCGGGATTGATGAATTATTTGACCAACTTTAGGGTGCTAGTTATTTCTAGAACATAGCCGTCAGATTCGGCTATCATCATCTTAGAGTCAGAGATAGTTACATTCCGAAGATAGCCTTCAGGACTCGGTATGGCCATTATGAATTTGTAGTTATGTCTTTTGGACTAACAAATGCTCTTGCAGCTTTCATGGACTTAATGAACAGTGTGTTCAAACAGTATTTGGACTTGTTCATTATTGTCTTTATTGACGATATCCTCATTTATTGTCGAAGTGAGGAGGAGCATGCGACTCATCTGAGAGTTATTCTGCAAACTCTCAAGGATCGCCAGTTGTTCCCTAAGTTTAGCAAATGTGAATTTTGGTTATAGTCAGTCGCTTTCCTTGGTCATGTGGTATCTAGCAAAGGAATCTGAGTGGATTCTCAGAAAATAGAGGCAGTGAAGTAATGGCCGAAACTCACCTCTTCAACAGATATTAGAAATTTCTTAGGTTTGATTGGTTATTACAGGAGATTTGTTGAACGATTTTTATCCATAGGTTCCCCTTTGACCAAGTTGACTCAGAAAAAGGTCAAGTTTCAGTGGTGAGATGAATGTGAGAAAACCTTCTCAGAAGTGAAGACTGGGTGGACTACAGCTCCGATTTTGACCCTACGAGATGATTTGGACTGTTATGTGATTTATTGTGATACATCCAAGTTTGGCCTAGGTTGTGTGTTGATGCAATGAGGTAAGGTCATAGCTTATGCTTCTAGAAAGCATAAGGTACATGAGAAGAACTACCCGACTCATGACCTCGAACTTGCAGCTGTAGTATTTTCCCTAAAGATTTGGAGACATTACTTGTATGGTGTTCATGTAGATGTGTTCACAAATCATAATAGCCTCCAGTATGTGTTCACCCAGAGAGAGATAAATCTTCGCGAGAGGAGATGGCTTGAATTCCTTAAGGACTATGACATAAATGTTCTTTACCATCCTGGTAAGGACAATGTAGTGGTTGATGCTCTCAGCAGACTATCTATGGGTAGTGTAGCACATGTTGAGGAAGAAAGGAAGGAATTAGCAAAATATGTTCATCCTCACGCTTACTTAGGAGTTGGTCTTACGGACATGTCAGATGGTGGTGTAATAGCTCATAATAGATTTGAATCTTCATAGGTAGCGGGGGTTAAGGAAAAATATGATAGTGATCCTATATAACTTCAGTTGAAATGTGCAGTTCATCATAAAAAAGTGGAGGTTTTCTCCCAAGGAGGAGATGGTGTGCTCCGTTACCAGGGCCGCTTATGTGTTCCTAATGTGGGTGAGTTGAAGATGCAAATTCTTATAGAAGCTCATAACTCTAGGTATTCCATTCATCCAGGTGCCACTAAGATGTACTGTGATCTACGGAAAGTCTTTTGCTGGAACGTCATGAAGAGGGACATCGCAAATTTTGTGGCTAAGTGTCCTAATTGTCAACAGGTTAAGGTAGAGCATCAGAAACCAGGAGGTATGACTCAAGAGATTAACATTCCTACATGGAAGTGGGAAGTGATAAAAATGGATTTCATTATGGGTTTACCTCGTACTCGCAGACAGCATGACTCCATTTGGGTAATAGTAAATAGAGTTACTAATTCCGCTCACTTCTTAGCAGTCAAGACTATAGATTCAGCGGAGGACTACGCTAAACTCTACACTAATGAGATAGTAAGGTTGCATGGGGTTCCCTTGCACTCATTTCTGGAAATAATTTCAGAAAGGTCTTGGTAGTCAAGTAAATCTCAGCAAAGCATTTCATCCACAGATGGATGGTCAGGCAAAGCATACCATTCAGACCTTAGAGGACATGTTGAGAGCTTGCATGATCGATTTCAAGGACACTTGGGATGCTCACATACCTCTCATAGAGTTTGCCTATAATAATAGCTATCATTCTAGTATTCAGAATGTCCCATATGAGGCACTATATGGGCATAGATGTAGATCTACGGTTTGTTGGTTCGAAGTAGGTGAAGCATTCTTGATTAGGCCAGATTAAGTTCATGAAGCTATGGAGAAAGTTCAGCTCATCAAAGATAGACTAAAGATAATCCATAGGCGTCATAAATCCTATGCAGATGTAAGAAGAAGGGACTAAGAATTTGAAATCAATGATTGGGTTTTCCTGAAGGTGTCACGTATGAAGGGGGTGATGAAATTTTGAAAGAAAGGGAAGCTAAGTCTGAGATATGTTGGTCTGTATAGAATCCTCAAAAAGGTTGGTAATGTGGCCTATGAGCTAGAGTTGCCAGCAGAACTAGCAAGGGTTCATCCAATTTTTCATATTTCCTCGTTGAAGAAGTGTGTTGTCACGACCCGGGATCACACCCTAGTTGTAATACGGCGTACTCGACCCCGAAGGGGTCTAATACAAGTCTCATAACATTCTTGAACATAAGAACATAGGAAAATAGAGAAGAATTACAAACTTTCCTTTATAATCAAAAAGACTTTCATTAAAAAGAAAGCGACAGACGTTTTAGACATTGTACACTATGTCTCAAACCATCTAATACTTTGATTACAACAATGGGACTTAGCCTATACAAAAGCTTAAGCATAAACTAAAAGACATAAAGGAACAAAGTCGGTATTGTCCTCGAAACTATGAGGACTCACTAAGTCTTCATCTTTAAGCACCTTACGAACCTACTCCTCAAGCATAGAAATGCAATATCTCAAAACCCTATACTTAGGTAAAAAGGGAGAAGAAATATGGGTTAGCACATTAGATGTACTAAGTAATGAAGCCATGCAAAAACATGCTTAAAATGACATTTAATTTGAAAGTCATGATATATGCCATTTTAGTAAAACTTCATGAACATTGATGAAAGAGGCATAATATAAGTCACAACCAACATGCAAGTCATTTATCCACATTAGAACATGATCCACATATGAACCTTTACATTCACTGTAAGCCTTCACCTCAAGTAACCTTCAAGCTATACCTTTCACAACGTATTGATAGCGTCCCATACCACCACCCACACCAAGGCACCACCTTAAGGTCACCATAAGTGAACTTACCATTCATCCTTTATACGTTTACACAATGAAGCATTTAAGAGACATAACATTACATAAGTCACATTATCACATTAAGACCAACATCTAGGACAATTCTAAGTCATATTTGTGCAGCGTGCAAGTAGCATCCCATACTACCACTCACACTAAGTACTCCTTTGACGTCACCCTAGACAAGGCACATTCATATACGATTAGCCGTGACAAGGAAGTAAATCATAATACAATCCAAGTATAGCATGCATCTTTACATTTAAGCATAAGAGCTTTTAAGTCAACATTCTTCAATAACGTCATTTGGGACACATTCATTCATTAGACAATAGATCAACATTCTCATTAACTTTATCATAAGATGACATTCATACATAAGACATTAAGGTTTAGAGAACTCACTATGACCCTCTCAAACCCTACTCGTGCAAAGCATGGATAGCATCACATACTACCACCCACACTTTGTAGAACCTCTCAAGAAACCGTAATGCGTATCTCACGTGATGGGAATAAGAGTTTAATTAAGATAGACCATGAGAGCTAGATCATGGAATCTGATGTACTATCCCACATTGTAAGGGTTGGTCTACTTTCCTAAGGTAAACCGATATTTAGCTTAATTGGATGCACTAGCTAGAACTATGTGGATACATAGTTAACGAACAAGGAGATTCCTACTAGATACCCCGCCTCAACTGACGTGAAGTCATCCATCTAAAGAGATTGCTACTAGAAACCCCACCTCAACTCACGTGAGAGGTTCCATCTCATCCAATATCCTCTCGGTGCTTAGCCTACATTCCCATAGAGTATTTTAACATTCATTACATTAAGGGATAATAGATTGTTACTATACACCCCGCCTCAACTCACGTGAAGGCATCCATCTCAAGAGATTGCTGCTAGAAACCCCGCCTCAACTTACGTGAGGGGTTCCATCTCAAACCCATCATTCATTCATTAGATAGTTCATACATTCAAAGATGAGAATATCATTTCATCTAAGAATCCCATTATCATTCATTAGTGCAAGATTGAGAATATCCTTTCAATAAACACATCATTAGCGTTCATTAGAGTACAATTGAGAATAGCCTTTCAATAAGTACTTCATCATTAACATTACCATTGAACCTCAATTATTCTTCATTCAAGTGTGTTAATAGAGAGACAACCTCCAATCCTAAAACAGTTAGCTTTTAGACATGATCATCATTCATTCATTGAAATAATATGTACATCCTTCACATCACATTCATATATACAACATCATGATAATACTTCAATTCCTCACACTATGCCTTCAAGGCTATGATCACAATGTACATAGTAAGTAAACACCTCCACCTTGCAAGTGGATCAACAATTCAAGCACAATTCAACTTTAACATGAAATTAGGTCTAACTTTCCCTTTCAATGCTATGATCACAAATCCTCAATTCACCAACAATTCACCATAATTAAGCATAGATGATGATACAATTCAATAATCTAAATCAATCTAGGCATAAATCCATCAACATTCATTCATAATCAACAAACCCACTTCATAATACACATTTTAGGAATTGCGAGAAATCATGGGTTCATAGAGTATTTTCATATTGAATCATCAAATAAACGCCAATACAATCAAAATTTGTCATTAGAAACCATTTGAAAATGTTTGATGGAAGAACGCATGAGATTGAGTGAAACCTAGATTTTCATGATTTGAAATTTTCTTTGAATTGGCTCCTTGAATGAAAATTTAAACAATGAGCAAGACTACCATACCTTGCTATTGATTCCCCACAAAAATTGAAGAAGAAACACATTGGAATCCCCAACCCTAGCTTGAACTTGACCTTGATATCCAATGGAGTTTCTAGAGAGAAGACTTTAGGAGGGGAGGGGTTTTTATTTGGAGAATTTGGATAATGAAATCTAAAATAGGAATTTAATGTTTTAATGCTCTTAAAATACCAGAAAATACTTAAAATAACCGTCGCCCAACCAAACAAGATTAACATGAATTTACCAAATGACCCTTGCCCAAGCATTGTCCAAACCAGATTGCACAGGTGAGGACCACGAACCCAATCCACGGATCGTCCTGGCTGTCCGTAGTTCATGGCTGGGGATTGATCTTCAAGGCATCTGCAAGGTTTGACCTACGGAGGCTATCCATGAACCGTGGATGGAACTACGGGGCATGAACCCCATCGTAGGTCACCACATTTTGGTGACTCCTTTGGTTTCAAGGGGTCTTGGGGGTTAGGCTTAGGGTCCTTCTCAAGGATCCCTAGGGTGGTCCATGGGGAGTCGTACCTTGACGTTGGACCCCTAAACCCCTCAACCAAATCTTGGGAGAACATACAACAACATGAAACCTCACACCAAACTCAAACACACACACATGAGGCTCTAGTTTCACTAGTTCATTTTTATGGTCGTTACATTATCCCCTACTTAGGAACATTCATCCTCAAATGACACTTTAAAAACATTAAGGGGTAATGACTCAAGACTAGTATCCCACTATCATGCATCCAACATCAATATAAATGCATAAACATAGGAGGAAACAGCACTCCACATCAAAAGGCTCAATGCAAACAAGAAGGTAGGAACTACATCTACAAACTCATTATGCACCAAAACATCTCATTTCTCATTTCATTGTAGGAACTTCCTTCTCCAAATCACATCATGCTCATTACAACATCATTAAGCACATCACGAAATTCATCATAAAAGCACATTTAGGCATGTCAACATTTATCCTCATGAAGCATATAGACAACTCATACTTAATGCACAATAACATGAGGAACATAATTCATGAAAACTCATGTTCTCATTCAAACAAGAATTCAACTAGAACATGCATAACATGAGGAGACCATGGAAACACAATATCACACATGACTCCACAACATGAAACAAGCTACAAGAAACTATTTGTCTTAGGCTTGAATAGACACATAAAGAAAGAGGTAAGGATATCGCAACCCTCAACGACTATACTACTCAACATACCATCTCCCACATAGGAGTAAGTGCAACTACGGTTTATCATGAACACCACAAAGGGACCTTAATCAAGACATTGTCCACTTACAAGACACCATCACTATACCGGTGCTTTTAAACTTGGAAGGTTCTTATTAAGCAACTCTTGCTCACAATCAACCTTACCACATCACTCAAGGTCTCATATGAGTATACCACATCGGGTCTAAACTCCTCAAACTCACTACACCTCTTAAGGTGAGAACATCAATTAAGCCTAACTCATGAACATCAATGCCACTCAAAGACCTTACCATCTAGGCACATTATCCCCCACTTAGGAGAAAGTCTATACAAACTCCTTAAATCTTCACTCCTTATAATTCTAAGGTCAGAAACAAAACATCACTAAACCTTCATACTCATCATACTTAGACATTTCTAAAAACACCACATTTCATCAACTCTTTCAACATACCTCAAAACTCATCACAACTAAGTCGGGTTCTACCAACAACACACATAACCATAAAGCAACCCATTCATACTGAAATCATAATCACAATCTTTCACCTCACATCTATTAAGTCACAACGCCATAGTTGGCATCACAACTAACATTTCCCCCTCACACCTTCTAACTAAGCAACAACATAGAGACATTATAGAGATAAACTCTATGGCACGACTTGAAGAATGAAGAAGTGAAACCTTCCTAACACCCAATTGCCTCCTATTCATACTGTAGCATGCTTCACATTATGAACAAGACTCTACAAGATGTGGTTTGAGACAACCTAAGACCATTCCAAACTTTTGTGCTCTAATACCATGTTTGTCATGACCTGAGAGCACCCCCTAGTCGTAACACGGCGTACTCGACCCCGAAGGGGTCTTATACAAGCCTCAGAGCATTCTTGAACATAATAACATAGGAAAATAGAGAATAATTAAAAACTTCCTTTTACAATAGAGAAGACTTTCATTAAAAAGCAAGCGGAAGACTTTCTAGACATTGTTCACTATGTCTCAAACCATCTAATACTTTGATTACAACATTGGCACTTAGCCCATACAAAAGCTTAAGAATAAACTACAAGACATAAAGGAACAAAGTGGGTATTGTCCTCAAAACTATGAGGACTCACCAAGTCTTCATCTTCAAGAACCTTAGGAACCTACTCCTCAAGCATAGAACACCAATATCTCCAAACCCTACACTTAGGTAAAAAAGGAGAAGAAATATGGGTTAGCACATTAGATGAACTAAGTATGGAAGCTATGCAAAAACATGCTTAAAAGGACATTTGGTTTGAAAGTCGTGATATATGCCATTTTAGTAAAACTTCATGAACATTGATGAAAGAGGCATAATATAGGTCATAACCAACAGACAAGTCATTTATCCACATATGAACGTTTACCTTCACCTTAAGCCTTCACCTCAAGTAACTTCTAGCTATACCTTGTGAAATGTAAGGATAATGTCCCATACCACAACCCACACCAAGGCACCACCTTAAGGTCACCATAAGTGAACTGACCATTCATCCTTTCAACATTTACACAATGAAGCATTTAAGAAATATAACATCACATAAGTCACATTATCACATTAAGACAAACATCTAGGACAACTCTAAGTCATACTTGTGCAATGTGCAAGTAGCATCCCATACTACTACTCACACTAAGTACTCCTTTGAAGTAACCCTAGACAACGCACATTCATATACGATAAGCCATGACAAAGAAGAGACTCATAATAAAATCCAAGTATAGCATGCATATTTACATGTAAGCATAAGAGCTTTTAAGTCAACATTCTTCAATAACTTCATTTAGGATACATTCATTCATTAGACACTAGATCAACATTTTCATTAACTTTATTATAAGAGGGCATTCATACATTAGCCATTAAGGATTAGAGAACTCACTATGACCCTCTCAAATCCTACTCATACAATGCACGGATAGCATCCCATACTACCACCCACACTTTGTCGAACCTCTCAAGAAACCATAATGCACACCTCACATGATGGGAATAAGCATTTAACCAACATAGACCATGAGAGCTAGATCATGGAATCTGATTTACTATCCCACATCCTAAGGGTTGGTCTAGTTTCCTAAGGTAAACCGATATTTAGTTTAAGTGGATACACTAGCTAGACCTATGTGGGAACATAGTTAATGAACAAGGAGATTGCTGCTAGATACCCCGCCTAAACTCAAGTGCGGGCATCCATCTCAAGAGATTGCTACTAGAAACCCCGCCTCAACTTACGTGAGAGTTTCTATCTCATTCAATCTTCTCTCGGTGCTTAGCCTACATTCCCATAGAGTATTTTAACATTCATTACATTAAGAGATAAGAGATTGTTACTAGACACCCCGCCTCAACTCACGTGAGGGCATCCATCTCAAAAGATTGCTACTAGAAACCCCGCTTCAACTCACGTGAGGGCTTCCATCTCAAACCCATCATTCATTCATTGGATAGCTCATAGATTCAAAAATGAGAATATCCTTTCATCTAAGAATCCCACTATCATTCCTTAGTGCAAGATCGAGAATATCCTTTTAATCAACACATCATTAGCATTCATTAGAGTACAATTGAGAATAGCCTTTCAATAAGTACTTAATCATTAACATTTACCATTGAACCTCATTCATTCTTCATTCAAGTGTGTTAATAGAGAAACAACCTCCAATCCTAACACAATTAACTTCTGGACATGATCATTATTCATTCATTGAAACCACATCTACATCCTTCACATCACATTCATATATACAACATAATGATAGTACTTCAATTCCTCACACTATGCCTTCAAGGCCATGATCATAATGTACATAGTAAGTAAACATCTCCACCTTTCAAGTGGATCAACAATTCAAGCACAATTCTACTTTAACATGAAATTACGTCTAACTTGCCCTTTCAAGGCTATGATCACAAATCCTCAATTCACCAACAATTCACCCTAATTAGGCATAGATGATGATACAATTCAACAATCTAAATCAATCTAGGCATAAATCCATCAACATTCATTCATAATCAACAAACCCACTTCATAATACACAATTTAGGAATTGAGAGAAATCATGGGTTCATAGAGCATTTTCATATTAAATCATCAATTAAACACCAATACAATCAAAATTTGTCAGTAAATACCATTTGAAAACGTTTGATGAAAGAACCCATAAGATTGAATGAAACCTAGATTTTCATGATTTGAAATCTTCTTTTAATTGGCTACTTGAATGAAAGGGTAGACAAAGAGAAAGACTACCATACCTTGCTATTGATTCCCCATGAATTGAAGAAGAAACACATAGGAATCCCCAACCCTAGCTTGAACTTGACCTTGATCTCTAATGGAGTTTCTAGAGAGAAGACTTTAGGAGGGGAGGGGTTTTTATTTGGGGAATTTGAATAATGAAATCTAAAATAGGGTTTTAGTGTTTTAATACTCTTAAAATACCATAAAATACTTAAAATAACCATCCCCCAACCAAACAAGACTTAGCACGAATTTACAAAATGACCCTTGCCCAAGCTTGTCCAAACCAAATTGCACAAATGAGGACCACAGACCCAATCCACAGATAATAGATGGGTCCACGGACCGTCCTGGTTGTCCATGGTTCGTGGGATGGGATTGGTCTTCAAGAATTCTGCAAAGTTCGACCTACGGAGGTCATCTACGAACCGTGGATGGACCTATAGGGCGTGAACCCCATCAGTAGGTCACCACATTTTGGTGATTCATTTGGTTTCAAGAAGTCTTTTGGGGATAGTCTTAGGGTCCTCGAGGAGGACCCCTAGGCTGGTCCATGGGGATTCGTACCTTGACGTTGGACCCCTAAACCCCTCAACCAAAGCTCCGAATAACATACAACAACATGAAACCTCACACCAAACTCAAACACACACATATGAGGCTCTAGTTTTACTAGTTGGTTTTTAGGGTCGTTGCATGTGTGGGTGATCCGACACTGATAGTACCATTATAAAGTGCTACTATTAAGGATAGTCTTACTTATGAAGAGGTGTCCATTGATATTCTTGATCGTCGGGTTCGTAGGTTGAGAAATAAAAAAGTTGCTTCAGTGAAGGTTTTGTGGAGGAGTTTGTCCGTAGATGGAGCTACTTGGGAATCACAAGCAGCCATGAAGGTAAAATATCATCATCTCTTTCCTTCCAATTCTGTTTCAGCTTCAAGAAATAGTTCCTCTCCAGTCTCTCATTTACTCTTGCGTAAATCTAGTCTCAGTATCTTGTTCCTTCAGTTGTTCTTGTAATTCGCCATACTTGCATGTTCTTGGAACTCAGTTTAGTTAGATATTAGTTCTAGTACTTAGTGGTAGGGATTGCAACTCTTTCTCACTATACTCAGCTAGTTTAGACTTCATTTGAGGACGAATGTTCCAAATGGGGAGATATTGTAACACCTCAAAACTAAATAAACCTGAAA
Organism: Solanum gracilifrons; assembly: GCA_029582605.1. Taxonomy (NCBI): domain Eukaryota; kingdom Viridiplantae; phylum Streptophyta; class Magnoliopsida; order Solanales; family Solanaceae; genus Solanum; species Solanum gracilifrons. The sequence goes on along the minus strand of JAJOOH010001722.1, from coordinate 76,992 downwards.
AATAGACTTCAGGGGTCGTGGACCACCACACGAGCCATGGGAAGGCTCATGGAAGCAAGGCAGAACCACTCGAGTTCAGGAATCAAACCACGGAGTCCACCATGGTCCGTAATCTTGATGACCGATCGTGGACGAGTCCATCGTCTTGAGCCAATAGACCTCTAGCACCAAGTGAAGAACAACGGTGGCCTTCACGGTCCGTGGTCCATCAAATGGTCCGTGAAGTGGACCGTAGATGGGGTGCCAAGAACCAGTATACTTTGGCCAACAACCATAACCAACTTGACGGGCCGTGGTCCCTTTAATGGTCCATCACTAGCTTCCTGAACGGCCTTTGGTGACTTTTAAACCAAAGTCATTTTGGCCTTTTCCCTTTTGCATTGGGTTTTAAACTACGTCGTTTTACAATATCTCAGCCTAATATTCTAGTAAGAACTTACCCAAAACATTTATTCTCCAAAAATCATCGATATTAGAGCAAAAAGAAGGGAAAAGTTGACCAGCCCTCTCAAGAATAGGCATCAGGTTTTCTTTAAGTTTCAGCCCCAAAATCGAAGGATTTCTCCGTGAATTTCGTCACCAGGTATGTGGGATTTCACTAGTGAGTACATTTCATCCACTAAGTCCCTAAAATTTAGTCAGATTCTCAATTCTTCATATCTTGTTTAGACCTAGGGTTTATAAAACTTTAGAAAATTGTTGTGATTTAGCTGTTATAGTATCCTTATTTGAAATAGCTTGTTTTCTTGGAAAGTTTGATTAGTTCCTTGCATGAAACTCAGAATCCTAGTTTGTGTTGATTGTCCTAGTTCATAAATTACAATTGCTAGGTTAGTGAAACAGATAATCATGCTCCAGATTTCAAATGTTACATTATCAGTATATAAATATTGCATTCTCAGATTGCATGTTAGTATTTCGAGCTATTCAGTGTTTCAGTTACATTTCAGTCATATACATATTTAGTTCGGAGTAGACAGAGCACCGAGTGGGCTAGGATCCAGCGTACCCTCATAGTCCCAGAACTACGCTCCCCCGTAGGTTTATAAGTCCCCATTGTTGGGCATCAAAGTTAGTGATCACGCAAGTCATGCCTTTATACCCCAGACAAGGTATATTGGGTCCTCTCGATGGGGCGTATACATGAGACTCCACGTTTAGCTCACATCATTTTATGTTGGTTAATAGTAGCTCCTATAGTCAGGCTCTAGTGCATTTGACCATGTTTTCAGTATATACTTCAGCTTTAAGTTTCAGCATGTTACGTTTATGATTAGTACTTGGTCATTGTATTTAGCTTAGCTTTTCAGTTATATTTGAGTATCTATGTTTCCGTTAAGATTATGTCATTGCTGAGTTATGCTTTGTTCAGCTTATATATTTTGTTCAACTATTATCTATATCGTGCATGCTCAGTGCATTCTAGTACTCACTCATACTATGCACTACATCCTTTCATGATATAGGTTCAGGTACTCAACATCCACATAACGCTTAGATCGGCTTTCCGTCCGTATTCAGCAACTTCAGTGGTGTGTCCTCATACTTCGAGGACAATAGACATGTTTTCTATACTTAGTATTCTATTTAATTTTCAGTTTTGTTAGAGTTAGCTGGGGGGCATGTCCCAGCAACTCAATTCAGTTAGAGGCTTTTTCACACATAGTAGTAGATTCAGCTTTAGTTATTGAGTGATTGTTCATCATCACTAAACTCTTAGTATGTTTTATACATTCAGATTAGTTGGGTATTTTTCACGACCCAAGGGTACCCCTAGACATAACACGGAGTACTTGAGCCCGAAAGGATCTCACACAAGCCCTTAGCATATCATGACATAAGAACACAGGGAAAAATGCGGAAGATTAAAACATTTCTTTACAATCGAAGTCTTTTATAAAATGAGAGAGTCTATAACACCATGTATCAAACCATCTATAATACTTGGATTAAAACTCTTGAATACAATCTTAGGGACACGACCCTTACAAAAAGTCTAAAATATAAAGGAAAGACATAAAGGACATATGGTCAAGCCCTCGAATAATATGTAGAGTCACCAATCTTTTTCTTCTTGATCTACTATGGTCCTAGCCACGAGAGTGGAATCCAATATCTCCAAACCTACATTTATAGAAAATGTAGAAATACGGGTTAGCACAAAGATGTACTAAGTATGGAAGCCATGCATAAAAATCCTTAAAACATGCATAAAAGGGATATTTTACCACTTTTGAACATTATCTTTGCAATAGTTGGAGAATGTAGCTCATAAGACAAACCATGCACAATTCATAATAACATAAAGGATATCACTATAATCACAAGCATAGTCTCCAACACAACATAATGCATATTCCAATATTCACAAGACATAGTTCACATGCATAACATACCAACATCATATCATCATAATCGAAAGAATTTTCATTAAAAAGCAAGCGAGAGACTTTCTAGACATTGTACACTATGTCTCAAACCATCTAATACTTTGATTACAACATTGGGACTTAGCCCATACAAAAGCTTCAGCACAAACTAAAAGACATAAAGGAACAAAGTGGGTATTGTCCTCGAAACTCTGAGGACTCACTAAGTCTTCATCTTCAAGCACCTTAGGAACCCACTCCTCAAGCAAAGAAATCCAATATCTCAAAACTCTACACTTAGGTAAAAAGGGAGAAGAAATATGGGTTAGCACATTAGATGTACTAAGTATGGAAGCCATGCAAAAACATTGTTAAAATGACATTTAGTTTGAAACTCATGATATATGCCATTTTAGTAAAACTTCATGAACAATGATGAAAGAGGCATAATATAAGTCATAACCAACATGCAAGTCATTTATCCACATTAGAACATGATCCAAATATGAACCTTTACCTTCACCTGAAGCCTTCACCTCAAGTAACCTTCAAGCTGTACCTTGTACAATGTATGGATAGCATCCCATACCACCACCCACACCAAGGCACCACATTAACATCACCATAAGTGAACTTACCATTCATCATTTCCACCTTTACACAATGAAGCATTGAAGAGACATAACATTACATAAGTCACATTATCACATTAAGACCAACATCTAGGACAACACTAAGTCATACTTGTGCAGCGTGCAAATAGTATCCCATACTACTACTCACACTAAGTACTCCATTGACGTCACCCTAGACAAGGTACATTCTTATACAATAAGCCATGACAAGGAAGTAACTCATAATACAATACAAGTATAGCATGCATCTTTACATTTTAGCATAAGAGCTTTTAAGTCAACATTATTCAATGACTTCATTTAGGACACATTCATTCATTAGACACTAGATCAACATTCTCATTAACTTTATCATAAGACGACATTGATACATTAGCCATTAAGGCTTAGAGAACTCACTATGACCCTCTCAAAGCCTAATCGTGAAATGCATGGATAGCATCCCATACTACCACCCACACTTTGTAGAACCTCTCAGGAACACATCTCACATGATGGGAATAAGCATTTCATTACGATAGTCCATGAGAGCTAGATCATGGAATCTGATGTACTATCCCACATCGTAAGGATTGGTCTACTTGCTTAAGGTAAACCGATATCTAGCTTAATTGGATGCACTAGTTAGAACTATGTGAGCACATAGTTAAGGGACAAGGAGATTCCTACTAGATACCCCGTCTCATCTCACGTGAGGTCATCCATCTCAAGAGATTGCAACTACAAACCCATCCTCAACTCACGTGAGAGATTCCATCTCCTTCAATATCCTCTCTATGCTTAGCCTACATTCCCATAGAGTATTTTAACATTCATTACATTAAGGGATAAGAGATTGTTACAAGACACCCTGGCTCAACTCACGTGAGGGCATCCATCTCAAGAGATTGCTACTAGAAACCCCGCCTCAACTCACGTGAGGGCATCCATCTCAAGAGATTGCTACTAGAAACCCCGCCTCAACTCACGTGAGGGGTTCCATCTCAAACCCATCATTCATTCATTGGATAGCTCATATATTCAAAAATGAGAATATCCTTTCATCTAAGAATCCCATTATCTTTCATTAGTGCAAGATCGAGAATATCCTTTTAACAAACACATCATTAGAGTTCATTAGAGTACAATTGGGAATAGTCTTTCAATAAGTACTTCATCATTAACATTTACCATTGAACCTCAATTATTCTTCATTCAACTGTGTTAATAGAGAGACAACCTCCAATCCTAAAATAGTTATGTTCTAGACATGAACATTATTCATTCATTGAAACAATATGTATGTCCTTCACATGACATTCATATATACAACATCATGATAATACTTCAATTCCTCACACTATGCCTTTAAGGCTATGATCACAATGTACATAGTAAGTAAACACCTCCACTTTTCAAGTGGATCAACAATTCAAGCACAATTCTACTTTAACATGAATATAGGTCTAACTTTCCCTTTCAAGGCTATGATCACAAATCATCAATTCACCATAATTCGGCATAGATGATGATACAATTCAACAATCTAAATCAATCTAGGCATAAATCCATCAATATTCATTCATAATCAACAAACCCACTTCATAAGACACAATTTAGAAATTGAGAGAAATCATGGGTTCATAGAGTATTTCCATCTTAAATCATCAATTAAACACCAATACAATCATAATTTGTCATTAGAAACCATTTGAAAATGTTTGATGAAAGAACCTATGAAATTGAGTGAAAACCTAGATTTTCATGATTTGTAATCTTCTTTGAATTGACTCATTGGATGAAAAGTTAGACAAAGGATCAAGACTACCATACCTCGCAATTGATTCCCCATGAAAATTGAAGAAGAAACACCTTGGAATCCCCAACCCTAGCTTGATCTTGACCTTGATCTCCAATGGAGTTTATAGAGAGAAGACTTTAGGAGGGGAGGGGTTTTGATTTGGGGAATTTTAATAATGAAATCTAAAATAGGAATTTAATGTTTTAATACTCTTAAAATACCATAAAATACTTAACATAACCATCGCCCAACCAAAAAAGACTTCACATGAATTTACCAAATGACCCTTGCCCAAGCCGTGTCCAAACCAGATTGCACATATAAGGACCACGGACCCAATCCATCGACCGTAGATGGATCCACGGACCATCCTGAATGTCCGTGGTTCGTGGCTGGGAATTGGTCTTCAAGACATCTGCAAGGTTGGACCTACGGAGGCCATCCACAAACCGTGGATGGAACTATGGGGCGTGAACCTCATCCGTAGGTCACCACATTTTGGTGAATCTTTTGGTTTCAAGGGGGCTTGGGGGTTAGCCTTAGGGTCCTTCTCAAGGACCCCTAAGGTGGTTCATGGGTAGTCGTACCTTGACGTTGGACCCCTAAACCCCTCAACCAAAGCTTGGGACAACATACAACAACATGAAACCTCACACCAAACTCAAACACACACACATGAGGCTCTAGTTTCACTAGTTCATATTTAGGGTCGTTACATTATCCCCAACTTAGGAACATTCGTCCTCGAATGACACTTTAAACACATTAAGGGGTAACGACTCAAGACTAGTAGCCCACAATCATGCACGCAACATCAATATAAATGCATAAACATAGGAGGAAACAGCACTCCACATCAAAAGGCTCAATGCAAACAAGAAGGTAGGCACTACGTCTACAAACTCATTATGCACCAAAACATCTCATTTCTCATTTCATTGGAGGAACTTCCTTCTCCATATCACATCATGCTCATTACAACATCATTAAGCACATCATGAAATTCTTCATAAAATCACAGTTAGGCAAGTTCAACATTTAACCTCATGAAGCATATAGACAACTCATACTAAATGCACAATAACTTGAGGAACTTAATTCGTTAAAACTCATTTTCTCATTCAAACAAGAATTCAACTAGAACATGCATAACATGAGGAGACCATGGAAACACAATATCACACATGACTCCACAACATGAAATAAGCTACAAGAAACTATTTGTCTTAGGCTTGAATAGGCACATAAAGAAAGAGCTAAAGATATCGGAACCCTCAACGACTTTACTACTCAGCATGCCATCCCCCACTTAGGAGTAAACCCAACTACGGTTTATCATGAACACCACAGAGGGACTTTAATCAAGACATTGTCCACTTACAAGACACCATCACCATATCGGTGCCTTTAAACTAAAAAGGTTCTTATTAAGCAACTCTTGCTCACAATCAACTTTACCACATCACTCAAGGTCTCATATGAGTATACCACACCGGGTCTAAACTCATCAAACTCACTACACCAATTAAGGTGAGATCATCAATCAAGCCTAACTCATGAACATCAATGCCTCTCAAACACCTTACCATCTAGGCACATTATCCCCCACTTGGGAGAAAGTCTATACAAACTCCTTAAAACATAACTCCTTACAATTCTAACGTGAGGAACAAAACATCACTAAACCTTCATACTCATCACAGTTAGGCATTTCTAAAAAAACCATATTTGATCAACTCTTTTAACATACCTCAAAACTCATCATAACTAAGTGGGGTTCTACCAACAACACACATAACCATAAAGCAACCCATTCATACCGAAATCAACATCATAATCTTCCACCTCACATCTATCAAGTAACATAGCAATAGTTGGCATCACAACTAACGTTTCCCCTTCACACCTTCTAACTAAGGAACAAAAAGAGACATTATAGAGATAAACTCTATGGCACGACTTGAAGAATGAAGAATTGAAACTTTATTAACAACCAATAGCCTCTTATTCATAATGTAGCAGGCTTCACATTATGAACAAGACTCTACTAGATGTGGTTTAAGACAACCTAAGACCATTCCAAAATCTTGTGCTCTAATATCATGTTTATCACAACTCGAGAGCACCCTCTAGTCATAACACGGCGTACTCGACCCCGAAGGGGTCTCATACAAGCCTCATAGCAATCTTGAACATAAGAACATAGGAAAATAAAGAATAATTTAAAACTTTCCTTTACAATCGAAAAGACTTCAATTAAAAAGCAAGCGGAAGACTTTCTAGACATTGTAAACTATGTCTCAAACCATCTAATACTTTGATTACAACATTGGCACTTAGCCCATACAAAATCTTAAGCGTAAACTAAAAGACATAAAGGATCAAAGTGGGTATTGTCCTCGAAACTATGAGGACTCACCAAGTCTTCATATTCAAGCACCTTAGGAACCAACTCCTCAAGCATAGAACACCAATATCTCCAAACCCTACACTTAGGTAAAAAAGGAGTAGAAATACGGGTTAGCACATTAGATGTACTAAGTATGGAAGCCATGCAAAAACATGCTTAAAAAGAGATTTAGTTTGAAAGTCATAATATATGCCATTTTAGTAAAACTTCATGAACATTGATGAAAGAGGCACAATATAAGTCACAACCAACATACAAGTCATTTATCCACATTAGAACATGATCCACATATGAACCTTTACCTTTACCTTAAGCCTTCACCTCAAGTAACTTCAAGCTATACCTTGTGCAATGTATGAATATCGTCACATACCACAACCCACACCAAGGCACCACCTTAAGGTCACCATAAGTAAACTTACCATTCATCCTTTCAACATTTACACAATGAAGCATTTAAGAGACATAACATTACATAAGTCACATTATCACATTAAGACCAACATCTAGGACAACTCTAAGTCATACTTGTGCAATGTGCAGGTAGCATCCCATACTACTACTCACACTAAGTACTCCTTTGATAAGCCATTCATATACGATAAGCTATGACAAGGAAGTAACTCATAATACAATCCAACTATAGCATGCATCTTTACATTTAAGCATAAGAGCTTTTAAGTCAACATTCTTCAATAACTTCATTTAGGACATATTCATTCATTAGACACTAGATTAACATTCTCATTAACTCTATCATAAGAGAGCATTCATACATTAGCCATTAAGGCTTAGAGAACTCACTATGACCCTTCCAAAGCCTACTCGTGCAATGCATGAATAGCATCCCATACTACCACCCACACTTTGTAGAACCTCTTAAGAAACCATAATGCACATCTCACATGATGGGAATAAGCATTTAACCAACATAGAGTATTTTAACATTTATTACATTAAGAGATAAAAGATTGTTACTAGACACCCCACCTCAACTAACGTGAGGGCATCCATCTCAAGAGATTGCTAGTAGAAACCCCGCCTCAACTCACATGAGGGCTTCCATCTCAAACCCATCATTCATTCTTTGGATACCTCATAGATTCAAATATGAGAATAGCCTTTCATCTAAGAATCCCACTATCGTTCATTAGTGAAAGATCGAGAATATCCCTTCAATCAACACATGATTAGTATTCATTAGAGTATAATTGTTAATAGACATTCAATAATTACTTCATCGTTAACATTTACCATAGAACCTCATTCATTATTCATTCAAGTGTGTTAATAGAGACACAACCTCCAATCCTAACACAATTAACTTCTAGACATGATCATTATCCATTCATTGAAACCACATATACATCCTTCACATCACATTCATAAATACAACACATTATCATGATAATACTTCAAATCCTCACACTATGCCTACAAATCCATAACCATAATGCACCTAGTAAGTAAACATCTCCACCTTTCAAGTGGATCAACAATTCAAGCACAATTCTACTTTAACATGAGATTAGGTCTAACTTTCCCTTTCAAGGCTATGATCACAAATCCTCAATTCACCAACAATTCACCATAATTAGGCATAGATGATGATACAATTCAACAATCTAAATCAATCTAGGCATAAATCCATCAGCATTCATTCATAATCAACAAACCCACTTCATAAGACACAATTTAGGAATTGAGATAAATCATGGGTTCATAGAGTATTTTAATATTAAATCATCAATTAAACACCAATACAGTCAAAATTTGTCATTCGAAACCATTTGAAAACGTTTGATGAAAGAACCCATGAGATTGAGTGAAACCTAGATTTTCATGATTTGAAATCCTCTTTCAATTGGCTCCTTGAATGCAAAGTTAGACAAGGATCAAGAATACCATACCTTGCAATTGATTCCCCATGAAAATTGAAGAAGAAACACATTGGAATCCCCAACCCTAGATTGAACTTGACCTTGATCTCCAATGGAGTTTCTAGACAGAAGACTTTAGGGGGGAGGGGCTTTTATTTGGGGAATTTGAATAATGAAATCTATAATAGGGTTTTAGTGTTTTAATACTGTTAAAATACCAAACAAGACTTAACATTAATTTACCAAATGACCCTTGCCCAAGCCTTGTCCAAAACAAATTGCACAAGTGAGGACCACAGACCCAATCCACAGACAATAGATGGGTCTACGGACCGTCCTGGATTTCCGTAGTTCATGGCATGGGATCAGTCTACAAGACTTTTTCAAGGTTCAACCTACGAATACCATCCACGGATCGTGGATGGACCTATAGGGAGTGAACCCCATCCGTAGGTCACCGCATTTTGGTGACTCATTTGGTTTCAAGGGTTCTTGGGGGTTAGGCTTAGGGTCCTCCTCAAGGACACCAAGGCTGGTCCATGGGTATTTGTACCTTGACGTTGGACCCCTAAACCTCTTAATCAAAGCTCTAGACGACATATAACAACATGAAACCTCACACCAAACTCACACACACATGAGGCTCTAGTTTCACTAGTTCGTTTTTAGGGTCATTACATGTGTGGGTGATCCGACATTGATAGTACCATCATAAAGTGTGGCTGTGAAGGATAGTCTCACTTATGAAGAGGTGTCAATTGAGATTCTTGATCGTCGGGTTCGTAGGTTAAGAAATAAAGAAGTTGCTTCAGTGAAGGTTTTGTGCAGGAGTCGGTCCGTAGAGGGAGCTACTTGGGAAGCAGAAGCAGCCATGAAGGCACAGTATCATCATCTCTTTCCTTCCAATTCTGTTTTAGTTTCAAGTAATAGTTCCTCTCCAATCTCTCATTTACTCTTGCGTAAATCCAGTCTCAGTATCTTGTTCCTTCAGTTGTTCTTGTATTTCACCATACTTGCATGCTCTTGGAACTAAGTTTAGTTAGATATCAGTTCTAGTACTTAGTGGTAGGGATTGCAACTCTTTCTCTCTATACAAAGCTAGTTTAGACTTCATTTGAGGACGGATGTTCCAAATGGGGAGATATTGTAACACCTTAGAACTAAATAGACTTGAAAAATAAACTTCAGGGGCCGTGGACCACCACACTAGCCGTGGGAAGGCTTGTGGAAGCAAGACATAACCACCCAAGCACAGCAATCAAACAACGGATCCCACCATGGTCCGTGTTCTCAATGACGGGTCGTGGATGAGTCTGTCATCTTGAGCCAACAGGCCTCTAGCACTAAGTGAAGAACAACAGTGGCCTTCACAGTCTGTGGTCCTTAACACGGTCCGTGAAGTGGACTGTAGATGGGGTGCCAAGAACCAGTAGACTTTGGCCAGCAACCATGACCCACTTGACGGGCGGTGGTCCCTTTAACGGTCCATCACTAGCTTCCTGAACGGCCTTCGGTTACTTTTAAACCAAAGTCATTTTGTTCTTTTCCCTTTTGCATTGGGCATTTAAACTACGTCGTTTTACATAATCTAAGCCTAATATTCTATTAAGAACTTGCCCAAAACATTCATTCTTGAAAAATCATCTATATTAGAGCAAAAAGAAGGGAAAAGTCGACAGCCCGCTCAATAACAGGCATCAGCCTTTCTTTAAGTTTCAGCCCTTAAATCAAAGGATTTCTCTGTGAATTTCGTCACTTGGTATGTGGGATGTCCTTAGTGGGCTCATTTCATCCACTAGGTCCCTAAAATTCAGTCATATTCTCGATTCTTCATATCTTGTTGAGACCTAGGGTTAATAAAACTTTAGAAAATTGTTGTGATTAAGCTATTGTTGTATCCTAATTCGAAATAGCTTGTTTTCTTGGAAAGTTTGCTTAGTTCCTTTCATGAAACTTAGAACCCTAGTTTGTGTTGATTCTCCTAGTTCATAAATTACAATTGCTAGGTCAGTTAAACAAATAATCAAGCTCCAGATTTCAAATGTTACAATATCAGTGTATAAATGTTGCATTCTCAGACTGCATGTTAGTATTTTGAGCTATTCAGTGTTTCAGTTACAATTCAGTCATATACATATTTAGTTGGGAGTAGACATAGCACCGAGTGGGCTAGGATTCAGTGTACCCTCATAGTCCCAGAACTACGTTCCCTCGTAGGTTTATAAGTCCTCTTCGTTGGGCATCAAATTTAGTGATCACGCAAGTCATGCCTTTATACCCCTCACAAGGTATATTAGGTCATCTTGATGGGGAGTATATATCAGACTCCACGTTTAGCTCACGTCATTTTATCTTATTTAATAGTAGCTCCTATAGTCCGGCTCTAGTGCATTTGACCAGGTTTTCAGTATATACTTCAGCTTTAAGTTTCAGCATGTTACGTTTATGATTAGTACTTGATCATTGCATTTAGCTTAGCTTTTCAGTTATATTTCAATATTTCTGTTTCTATTTAGATTATGGCATTGCTGAGTTATGCTTTGTTCACCTTACATATTTTGTTCAACTATTCTCTATATCGTGCATGTTCAGTACATTTCCAGTACTGACGCATACTATGCACTACATCCTTTCATGATGTAGGTTCAGGTACTCAGCATCTACATAACGCTTAGATCAACTTTTCGCCTGTATTCAGCAACTTCAGTGGTTTGTCCTCATACTTCGAGGACAATAGACATGTGTTCTATACTTAGTCTTTTATTCAGTTTTCAGTTTTGTTAGAGTTAGCTGGGGGGCATGTCCCAACAACTCAATTCAATTAGAGGCTTTTTCACATATAGTAGTAGATTCAGCTTTGGTTATTGAGTGATTGTTCATCATCACTAAACTGTTAGTATGTTTATACATTCAGATTAGTTGGGCATTTTTCACGACCCAGGTGTACCCCCTAGACGTAACACGGAATATTTGAGCTCGAAGGGTCTCATACAAGCCCTTAGCATATCATGACATAAGAACACAGGAGAAAATGCAGAAAATTAAAACTTTTCTTTACAATCGAAGTCTTTTATAAAATGAGAGAGTCTATAACACCATGCCCCAAACCATCTATAATACCTGTATTAAAACTCTTGAATACAATCTTAGGGACACGGCCCTTACAAAAAGTCTGAAACATAAAGGAAAGACATAAAGGACATATGGTCAAGCCCTTGAATACTATGTTGACTCACCAATCTTCTTCTTCTTGATCTACTATGGTCCTAGCCACGAGGGTAAAATCCAATATCTCCAAACCCTACATTGATAGAAAATGTAGAAATATGGGTTAGCACAATGATGTACCAAGTATGGAAGCCATGCATAAAAATCCTTAAAACATGCATAAAAGGGATTTTTTTTTTTAAAACCATGCTATGTGCCACTTTTGAACATCATCTTTGAAATAGTTGGAGAATGTAGCTCATAAGACAAACCATACACATTTCATGATAACATGAAGGATATCATCATAATCACAAGCCTGGTCTCCAACACAACATAATGCATATTCCAATCTTCACAAGGCATAGTTCACATGCATAATTACATACCAAGATCATAGCAGCATAATAGAGCTATCACATAAGCAACCCTAAGCCATACTTGTGCAATGCATAGATAGGATCCCATAATCCTTTCTACACTAAATATCACTACATAAGTTCATATATCTTCATAGCATAAGGAACCCACTCTATAACCCCTTTATAAGTCTACTTGTGCAATGTATAAGTGAAGTCACATACCCCACTCACACTAAGTAAATCTCATTAAGAAGTCATAAGTATAGTTCATGTTCTCAATTCGTATGAAGCATACATTTAACTCATAATCATCATATCATAAGAGAGACATACCATGCCCACTCTCAAAGTCTACTTGTGCAATGCATGAATGAAGTCCCATACCCCCATTCATACTAAGTAGAACCTCTTGAGGAACCATAATACATAGCTCATGTTTTTATCATAATTCATATTCTTATCATATAGGAACAATAGCTTTAACCAACATAGATCATGTGATCTACATGGAATCCAGTGTTCTACCCCTACATCGAAAAGAGGTGTCCTACTTGCCTAAGGTAGAACGTACATTTTAGCTTTTAGGTGGATCCACTAACTAAAGACCTATGTGGGCACATAGTTATGGGATAAGGAGATTGCTTCTAGAAACCCTAACTACTAACATGGAGGTTTCCATCTCATGAGATAATCATATTGGGAACCCAACTACTAGCGTGAAGGAACCCCTCACATACTCATATCCACTTCGTGCTAAGCATAATTCCTTTTAAATTCATATTAAGTCTTTACTTAAGTTCATGTTCATGAAAGAATGCCCTAGGCACTTAACCAACATAACGTCATAATAACTCATAGATTCATTAGGTGAGAATGTCCTTTCAACCTTAGAATCATCAATATGTGAGTAAACCTTTCACATCATATTCATAGTGTGTTCATGAGAATAGCCTTTCAATCAACACAACAATATTATCATAAACATACATACTTCATACATAGTCATGTGTAAGGGTACATATGAGAATTAGTCTTTCAACAACACCTTAGTCACATCATAGTCATATTCATGCATGGGGTGTGTGTGTGTGATTGTCCTTTCACTGACACAACAACCACAACATTATCTTCATAGACACGTCATTTTCTAAGTGTTCATAAAACATGCACATAACATCCTAATCATGCATACCCCTCGTATCTTGCATTCAAGGATCATGTTAAGTCAACATATCTAGCATTCACCACATGAGACATAGATATAGTCATAACTCAAGTACAATATTCATTCCATGCATAAACTCATATATAAATATTATAGGTCATGTGGGTGAAGTCCTTTCACAATAATGCCATATACAATTCAACATACATAATAGCTTCCTTCTTTAAGCATTAACACCCATAGCTTATTCATTTTAGCTTATACTCTTAAAGCCCTAGGAGTCGTCTTCATAATATGAGCATTACCCTCAAGAAACACCTCACATGGTCATCATGTAAACCTTAACTCTGAAGGTAAACTAACCACATGCTTCGTTCTTACTCAATTGTAGACATATAGCAGCAAGTAAACTAAATCTCAATACTACTTCAACCATGATCCATCATATAAGACCTAATCAAGTTAGTTCATGTCTTCAAGCTTTGATCATAAGAAATTCATGTCTAGGTGATCTAATCTAAGGCAATTCATCAAGAAGTTCATCAATCTTAGAAGGTCACATCTAAACCCTCATTTTGCTTCTTTCATGACATAACCCTAGGCCACATCAATTTCATCTTAGAATCTTAGGTTAATCAAGTATACATGTAGAATCATACTAAAATCATACAATCACATCATACTCTACTCACATCCAATCAATTGGACCAACTTGCAACTACATTCATAATGTAAAGAAAAACCATAGCTAGGATTGGGGAACTCATGGATTCTTGAGGAATTCGAGTTAAAATCACATAAAATCAGTAATACATTCATAAACAAACATAATTCAACCTTTAAAGGCACCTTTAAAGGAATCCATGGGGTTGAGTTGAAACCCTAGCTATTTGGGGGATTTTGGAAACTTGAGATCATCTTTTGAAAGGGCTCCTTGAGTGAAACTTAATCAAGGATGAAGACTACCATACCTCACTTGAAGAAACTCCACGAATTTGGGTAGAAAAATCAAGTTCTTAAGCCCTAGCCTTCAACTCCTTCTTCTTCTTCAAAGGAGATTTCTAGAGAGAGAAATATTTGGGAGGGAAAGAACCTTGGGGTTTTGATTTGGGTATTTGGAAATAATGGAGTAAATAGGTGTTTAAAGACTTAAAACAATTTATATGTGTGATATAAAACAATGAAATGACCCCATTAACTAACTAAATAAATAAGAAATTACCAAATGACCCTCGAGTCCAGGGACTACGGCCACCTAGACGGCCCGTCAAGGGCACCACGGCTCGTGGTGGTGTCTTTGGTCCCTTGACCAGTAGCTCCCTCAACATGCCAAGCCTTCAAGAGCCTAAGGCAAGACCACGAGACCTTCCACAATCCGTGGTCAAGACCACGAGTTGTGGTGATGGTCGTGGTCCCTAGGCAGTAGCCAAGGCTTGGGGACTTGTCCTCCACAATGCCAAGGCAAGACCACGAGACCTCCCATGATCCGTGGTCAAGACCACGAGTCATGGTGAATATCGTGGTTCCTAGGCAGTGGCTAGGCCTCAAGGCCTTGCTTCCCACATGCCTAAGGGACCTTCACGATCCCCTCCACGGACCGAGGTCAAGACCACTGATCGTGATGATGGTCGTGGTCCTTGGGCAGTGTTTGGACAAGCTTGGGGCAGCCTTAGCCTTTGGCTTAGGCTTGCCCGATCCAATTTTTAACTTTTTTGTATCCCTTGGAATTTCTTTTTCCTATTCTTGGTGGTATCAAAACGCTGGTATGTCTGGATATCTTATCCGTGTCTCCAGGAAAATGGATATCTCCAGAAAAGATTTTCAATTCAATTCATTTTTTTTTCTCTCCACCCGGACCAACACACCGACTCGGCTTCTTAGATTTAAGGTGATTTGTGTATCGACCCCAACGATACTATTGTTCCGTACCATTATGGAAGAAGACCCAGACTGGCTTGACACTTGACCTTGAAACCCTCCACCAAACCTTAGGAGGTCTTCTAAACTATGGGTCTAGCACGTACCGTGACGTTTAATCACTAAAACCCTTAACCATTGATGTTAACCCTCACATTTAGGCTCTAGTTCAACCTACTCATTTATGGGGTGTTAGAGTATTCCCCACTTTCAGTTATCTATTGTTTTTGTTTCGCATAGTACTTGTTTTATTTTAGTAACTTTTGTAGTATGCTTGTGATATGCCAGACAAAGGGTTAGCTTGGGGTCACTCGTAATCCTAGGTCCTATGTTACGTCAAGGGGATAGCCTTCGGGCGTGACAAGAATGATATCAAAATCTATCATTTCTAACTCTACAAGGTCTGTTGAGGTGACTTTCTAGGAAACATTGACAGGGCAATTTTTGCATACTTGTTAGCTATAACTTTGCCACCAACTAGAGCAGAGACTGAGAATGGTTTTGAGACAGTTTCGAGACTGACACTGAAGTTTACTGCTATATAGGAAGTTACAAATGACACTGTAGCCCCTAGATCTAGCCATACATAAATATTTAAATTGAAGACTTGTAACGTACCAATGACCACATTAGGAGACTCTTCCTGGTCCTGGCGAGCCTGAAGAGCATACAACTTGTTCTAGTTCTGACCACCACCTATACCAGACAAGACACCCTGTTGGTGGGGTGACCCACTCGAGCTACTGAAGTTGTAGACAGAGCCATATTACCTCATTGTACTTTCCTAATAGAAGGGAAATTCTTCAACCTATGACAAGACTGACCACACCCAAAACACCCCTCACTGCAATCAAGACACTCACCTAGATGGTTCTTACCACACTTTGGACAATATGGAAAAGTCCTTTTACGTGAAGCACTCCCCTTAGACTTAGAGCCTGGTGCCCTTCCTTTCTGATCTTGTCGAAACTGGGGGGATGGAGTGCTAGTTGATGAAGGTGATGGGGATGTAGATTGTTGTTGATATTCTGAGCGATTCCCACTGCAGGACTTATACTGAGAGTATTTATAATTTCATGTTCTAGTCTTCTTGCTATCCTTAGCCAGTTCCTTGAGCTTATCCCTTTCAACCTGTTGAGGATGGGTAATTAATCTGGAGATATCCATATCTCCTAATAGCATAACATTCCTACACTTGGTCTTCACCAGATTGGGTACTCTGAATAAGAACTTGCTCATTTGTGCTCTTGAATCAACAACCATATGTGGAGCATACCTAGAGAGCTGGGTGAACTTTAACCCGTATTCTTGGACTGATATCGAACCCTGCCTCAAGTTTATAAACTCCTGAGCCTTAGTCTCCCTCTACCCTCTCAAGAAGAACCTATTCAGAAAAGCTCCAGTAAAACAATCCTATGTCACAGGAGTTGCATCCACACCATTGTTGTCTTTCTACTGCATGAACCAGATATGAGCCACATCCTTAAGTTGATAAGATGTTAGTACCAGTCCCTTGCATAACCTTAAGAATCATCTTGACCTCATCAATGAAGTTTTGTGGGTCCTCCCCAATATTCGACCCTAGAAAGTGTGGCAGCTCATACGAATAGTCTCAAACCCTTGCTATAGCTGATGCACCAGTGGTGTTTGCAGGAATTAGGGCCTGCTGATTGTTTTGGTTGGCTACGGTCTGAGCCAAAATATGGATCGCATTAAGGAACTCTACATTAGTAACCTCGTGGTTTGGGACTTGAGGAACTGTGTTAGCATTGCGTGCGTTAGAATTCCATGTGTTAGCTCTGCGAGAAGGCATCATCTAAAACGCATAATGAGGGATTAGAATAGTGAAGTTGAATCACACTTCACACACGATAGGAATATAAAAATAAGGGAACTTTTCTTAGAACACCTAGTAGCCTCCCTTTCATAGGTGTGGCGCACTTCACATTCATGAAAGACACTCTACTTAGTGCAACTTTCAAACACCATAGGGCTCTTGAACCTGATGCTCTGATACCAAGTTTATCACACCCCGAGGCTAGCCCCCTAGATGTAACATGGGACCTAGGATCACACGTGACCCCAAGCTAAGCCTAACTCTAGCATATCACAAGCATACTAAATAGATAACAAAGATAAGTGGAAGCATAGCTAGTAAATGACTCAAAACTAAAGGACTCCAAATGTAAATATATCTAAATATCTAGGGGAAACAACCCCAAAATAGTTAACACTAACTCTATGTCTGAAAGCCTCTACTAATGATGAGCTGCTAGGAAAAGTTCCCAACTAACTCAAAAAAAAATACTGAAAGACTAAAAGTAAGCTAACTAAACCAAGCATAAAGAAACGCCCTCGAACTATGAAGACTCGTCACTAAAGTTTGTGAGTATGGGATGGAAATCGTACTAAGAATGGTCTGGATGTTGAGTGCCTGAACCTACATCATTAAATAATGTAACACAAAGTATGTGTCTGTACTTTGAATATACTGAGCATGTATGATATAGATACTAAGTTGGACGATATAAGCAGAACAATATAATACTGGTAATATAGACTGAGCATGGCAATGGGTTGTACTGGAGTATAACTGAAAACTGAGCTAGATGAAATGACCAAGTACTAATCATGAAGATAACATGTTGAACTGAATACTGAAATAAATGTTGATAACATGGTAAATGCAATAAGAATATCATTGTGGAAGCTATTATTAACCGACATAAACCACGTGAGCTAATCATGGAGTTTGATGTATATGCCCCATCGAGAGGACCCAATCTACCTTGCCAGGGGTATAGAAGCATAACTGTGGCGTGATCACTAAAACTTACGCCCAAAAGAGGGGACTTCTCAACCTACATTGGCATGTAGTTCTAGGACTGTGAGGGTACACTAAACCCTAGTCCAACTCGGTGCTAAATCTACTCCCAACTGAATATGTATATAGCTAAAATGCACCTAAAATATTGTGTAGCTCAAAATATTGACATGCTATCTGAAAATTCAACATAAATATACTAAAAGCTATGACATTCGAGTTCTCTAATTTGATTTTTTGACTGATCCTCCTAGCAAGTACAATTCATGAAGTACTGATAATTAATACAAGCAAGGGTCTAAATTCTATACATGAAACTATGCAAATTTTCCAAGAAACATGTTATTTAGAATCATGGAACTATAGCAACTACAGGCACAATGAATCTCCAAGATTTTGGAGACCCTAGGTCTAAACAATTTATGAGAACTTGAAGAACTGACTGAATTCTAGGGACTTAATGGGTGAAAGGAAATCCACTAGAGAAATCCCATATACCTGGTGACAAAAACTACGGAGAAATCCTTCGGATTTTGGGGTTGAACTTGATGAAGACTTTTGCTTGTTCTTGAGAGAACTTTCGCCTCTTTTCTCTTCTTTTTGTTCTAAGTTAGGTGATTTTTAAGAGAATGAGGGTTCTAGGTAGTTACTGACTAGATTATTAGTCTTACACTGAGTAAAATGATGTAGTATTGGGCTAGAACAATTAAGGAAAGACCCAGAAGCCCTTCTAAAATAACTGCCGACTCCCATCGACGATGGGGACCTACGGTCCATTGGTCCACCTACGGACCATCCTGGTCGACCGTCGATGGGCTAAGAAACTTTATTTTCTGACCTTCAACTGACGGGACTCATGTACGGTCAGTTGGTCAACTTGCGGTTCGTATATGGCCTCCGTAGGTCCAATTGAAACTTCTTAAAATCCCATTAAATCTGAGACTCACCTACAAGACCTACCTACGGCTCGTGCATTGGGCAACGGACCATCCATGTGAACCATAAGAAAGAACTAGAACTTTGAAGTTTTTGGAAAATATGGAATGGCCATTCACGGAGCTACGTACGGGCTGTGTGTTAGTCCACAAGCCATTGGTGGCTCCGTTGGTTCTGGCACCAGATCTTACAAAAGCTGCAATTTCCTATCTTTTAGAATCCGAGGTGTTACAAATTCGGCATGATATAACTATCATAAATAATAATTAAATTAGATTAAAATAGATAGTAAGTAATTAATAATTAAGTAGCAAAACTTTTTTTCATCAAAATAAAATTAGCATACAATCTAAATTAATATTACTTTTCATAAACAACAAAAAATACTTTTAGTAAAATTGTTAGATAAAATATCTTCGTTAAAAACTAATCAATAATGTAGATAATTCACTCTTTTCAATGGGATCAGTAAACACTAGAATATGTAGTCCATTTTTTCTCAAAAAACAGTGAACTTCATGTTCTCTTCGCAAAATTGATAAATTGTTAGCCACTATAAATAGAATGTAAAGTAGAAAAAGTATAGCCACAATTTATTAAGTTTAACATTAGATTATAAAGGGATACCTCACAAGAAATGTTGTTCAACTTGAGACTTTGTGCTGATAACGTTTTGTAAAATTTAAGAACAAAAGAACAATATAAAGATGAAGACAAAAGGAACAATATAAGATAACTTTCTTTCTTTAAAGTGGATTCAACATTATTCTCAACGCCACTATTTATAGAATTACATTGAGGAATACCAAAGGGTGTCATAAACAATGCATTAACCTTTGAGAATTACTACCCATTATGGAGGAAATAAACCTACGAGTTATGGTCATCCATTTGACCATATTATTAACCACATTACTACCAATAAAGGAGGAAATTAATCTAGGAGTTATGGTCATCCATTTAACCACATTATCAATAACATTACTTCTCATAAAGGAGGAAATTAACCTAGGATTTATGGCCATCCATTTAACCACCAAAATGATTTACAACAGGTTCTTAGTTATTTTCTAGTTTGTGATAAGTGAAATAAATATTATTCCAAAAATATTTATATATAATTTAGAAAAATACTATATAGGCGTAAAGGGGTGGGGAGTGATGGTTCAAGGTGGGATAGTCAAGTGATGGGAATTGGGGATGTTGGGTGAGTGTGGAGAGGACAATGAATTTGAAATGTCACTTATGAAACTTCTTTTCGTTATTTTTTATCAGGAAAATTATTTTTAAGGAGTTAGTTTTTCTAGAAAAATTAATTTTAAAAATATTTGACCAACCAAATATGGAATAATATTTCCCTCCATACCAAACACACGTTACTTTTGTTTCAAGAAATTTCCTTCTATATATAGTGCCTTAAATATTTTAAATATGTCTAGATCTTTTTGTTAATTATATACACCTTAACTAGTCAATATTTATGTAACATATTTTTCCCCATTCCATTTATATGAATTCATATGGACTATTAATTTTTGAAGACATTCGGTGACATTTTCTAATAATATATGCAGTGGTCTAGCTTTTTTATTATTATTATAAAATAAAAAAGTCATTAGACAAACATTACATATAGAAATATATATATATATATATATTTTCAACGTATATTATTTTTCTACTAATTCTAATAAATTTCTAAAAATAACATGAAACGCAAGATACAATTTCCTTTAGTAACTCTCTTTTGTTTGTTGATGCATTGTAAACTAAACTAATCAATGTTGTAAATATTTATTATTTAATTGATGATATTTAAAATAATTGAATTTTATGAATAAAATATTTTTCTTGACTACAGTAGAATTTAAGATATTAAAACTTAACTCCACTAAAAATTTACACTAATACTTAATTTTTGCTAACTTAATTATCTAAATGTCAAGTAATTAAGTCAAGAAATTTTATTGACCGGACGGGCGGCCTATATGGGTCATAGCCGCCCGCCTGCTGCGGAAACTCTTTGATTCGCTATCGGGATCGTAGAAGCTCTGACAATAATTTGAAGGATTATATTTTATTTATAAACTCAAAAGTTCTTGAACCTTACTTCAAGTTCTATCTATTTCGTACGCTTTGCATGTTTCTGTCTATTGAAATTAATAGCAACATCCTTATTTATAAAAGTATGAGACCAAATTAAACTAGGACTAGAAAACTTTTTCCTTTACAAACTAGGACTAGAAAACTTTTTCCTATACAAACTAGAACAAACAAATCCTAACTAGACATTAATTAAATAAGTACCAAAATTAACAAATTCTAATAAACTAAGGATTCCTACTGCAACTTTAAATTATTATTCCAACATATCTACATATTACAAAGACGGAATGGCCGAAATATTCTTATACTTGTTCAGATTTGACATTACATCCCATGCAATCTGTGAAATATCATCTAAACACCTAACTTACAAAAAATAAATGTTTTAAACTACTCAACGTTTGTGTGTTCCTCACTATGACTAATGATATTACTTTTTTTTTAATCTTGAATCTTACTAAGATCATTCACAAAGATATTTCTTTCGGAAAAACTTAATCTGATCGGAATATTAATATTAAAAGGTTATCTTGAAAGGAAATATCTTTTGAAAGAACTCAATTTCTTCTAATTTTGAAGAATCGTACAGCTCAAAGGTGACATTTTTATCTTCTCATAAGCAAGTAAGTTCCAAATGTTGCCTAATGAATCATCATTTTGTTTAGGCATAATGCATAAATGTGCCCTTTAACTTAGCTTTATTTAGCATTTATGTCCTCCAATTTAGGGTGTGAACAAGTAGATACACGCATCCTATAGATTATATATAAATATTCTTGGAATGAAAATTTGTTCACTTATCACAAACTAGAAAATAAATAAGAACCCTATTTATTTATCAACAAAACATTTTCCACTTTGTTATTTCCTTGAGAGAATGATTGTTTGTAAAACTCAGCAACATGTTTGCCTCAATCCAATTATCATGTCTAGATTATGCGGATTTGAAGGAATTTTACTATTGAATAGAAGTATCTGCCATTAGAGATTTGCTTTCAGTCTATTTGATATAGAAAATTCATGTATTTTCCTCACTACTTATCAAATTGTTGATATCTAGATTTGGCATACACAATTGAAATAAACAAAGTTTGATTGAATCTTACGTATTATAATCTAGCAAATATGGAACAACTAAGATCATGTATCCAAAAAACTCAATCTTATTTGATAGAACAAAATACAAAGTAAGTTCTTTAAAGAAATTCATCAAACACTCGAGGCACAATTACTTTTACTTAAACATCTTACAAAACATGAAAAACAAATGTTGGGATATTCAAATTCTACCAAGGCCTCTCCCTCCTTTCTTTGCCACCATTGTTTGCACTGGATCCATGACCCTCGTCATATCCCATGATATCACCAAATTCACCATTTCTAACTTCAACACCAATGCCGCCACAATTTGTTGAATCCATGAACCTTTCGATGACCTACGCCAACAAAAATTTAGGTTGTTCTTATTATAGTTGTTGTTTTTCTGTTTCTTTGTTATGGACTCCCTCTTTCAGATGGAACATTTTCCTTTTCTTTTTCTGGAGCGCTTTTCAAAAACTTTAAACATTGGATTAACAAAGAGAATTCAGTAAGAATAAAGTAAATTGTCTTGGTGTCGCAACATGGCGATAAAAGTTAGTGTCATGTAGTTAGTAGGTCATCATGGAAATCACTTCTGTAACAATCAGTTTGGTAGATTTATATTAGGACCATTTTCCCTTTAAGTAAGTTACACTTGGTATAGGCTTTAAATGTTTATTATGACTTGCAAGGATGGGTAACATGTAACTCGAGGTAATTAGATGTGTATTAGAGAAGAAAATAAGAAACTAGAGAGTTAAAATCTTAATAATTGATCAAAGTCAATATTTGGGGTGAACGAGCTCAAAATCGAGGTTTGAAAGTCCATATGCATTCGACAGGTGATCTATGAATTCAGTGGATAGTTTGAACAAGTCCCAATGAAATCAGGAGAGATTCAGAAGCTTAAATTGCAAACTAGTAAAATTGAAGATTAAGAGATCATCACAATCAAATATGTGCCCAGAAACCTCAGCATGGTATTTGAGCATCCCAACAAGTTCGTAGAGACTTTTGGTGAAATTTGCATATTTGATTTTTATCTTGATAGGTTTGTGCACTTAACCGGATAATGGTAGGAACCTAATTTTTGTGAACTTTGCGGTTTCAAGCGTGGGTGTCACAATCTAGAAGAGAGGATGGGATTCTTTTGCTTCACGGTCTCAAGGGTTGTTGTGCGATTGTGTACGAGAGAATGCTGGACAGAACATTGTGATCAAGAAGGGTGAGGTCCATGATTGAAAAGGGAAAGGAACAGGGGGGTTTATGGGGCCTGCGATGATGTAAAAAATCAACAATCTTTCTACCTTCGTAAGGTAGGGGTAAGACTGTCTACACACCATACACACCCTTCTAGTCACACACCACTTGTTGAATTAATTACACTAGGTAATGTGCCCGTGCTTCGCGCGGTCATAAATAATTGCATTAAACTAAGGAATAATCTTTACTAATATTTGAATATTAAAAATATTTAAAAGATAATATTAAGAATATTCTAACATGAACAAGAATACTACCTTTTAACAGTAACTTTATCTCGTTCCATACTGTCACGACCCAGACCATCATGATTGGCACTCATGCTAACCATCTAGTGGGAGAACCACTAATACTAATCAGTTAACCAACTCTACTCAAATACTAAAGCATTTAAGTTACGAAAGCAAGTGAAATAGCTAAAAACTGAAGTTCCCATAAACTTCCAAAAGATCTAACAACTAAACAATGCGGAAATACACCTAGAACCTGAAAGTCAATGTACCAAAATATCTAACAAGATCCATAAGTCTAACAAGAAGGGTTACGACCCCAAACTAATGAACTAATAACTAACTAGAAAAGTCTAAGTCCAAAATGTGGACATAGACAAAAGGAGAACTCATGGCAGCCTAGAAAAACGTGCTCACCCTTGAATTTGATCGGCAATTATTGATCTTCTAAACGAGGTCTATCAATAACCGCCTGAAGATGCCCTGTACTTAACAAAGAAAGAGCAAGTGCAGTATGAGTACACAACCATAGTGTACTGGTAAGATCACACGGCTATCCCACTAAGTGCAACATACATAAGTCATACAACAATATAACAACATGCATACAACGAACATATACAATATCATCATCGTTTAACAACAATGTACAATTTCACATTTCTCAAGATACAAAACTATGTCAACTCATTAGTCCTCTCATGGAACCCAAACCCAAACAGTTAGCATACCGGAACGTGGTACCCGATCCAATGTTTATGCCGAAACGTGGAAACCGATCCCATATTTATGCCGGAACGTGGCAACCGATCCAAGTTAGTGTGTCAGAACACAACACCCGATCCACTCAACAAGCCACAATCACAATCACAAAGTACATTCTCATAATCAGACAATCAAGTCATGATTCATGGAATTCATCATTTATATATCCTCATTTACCATTAATGTGATCAATAATGTAACATCCGCATACATACATGTATCATAATGAAGCACGAACAAACAGACATCACACAATCATAGAACCACAACCATCACCTACCTCGAAACAAGCTTGAAACCCCTAAGAAACTTGGTTCTTCCCTTTCCGAATTCGTTCCGCTTGTTCTTGGTCTACAAACAATCATTATAATACGGAAATCAATAAACAATCACTAAATACCCGGATTACTAATAATGCTATCAACCGTAGATCATACCCATGATCCCAATACCCATCTTAGGGCTTTCCACTATAATTTCCAGATCAAAACCCTTTCCCATCGATAATTACCCATTAGATTACGTTTTATGGATCAAAAAATAGATGCAGGGAGTTAAAATTTTACCTTTACCCTCAAGAATGGTAAAAAACTGTCAAGAAAATCCCTGGGTTCATTCCTTAGCTCTCAAGTTCAAAAATTGCAGAATAAAACATTTTGGGGTTTATTTTTTACTTTAAGTTGCCTCTACCCCACCACGACGGCAACCACCCCGCTACAGCGGCCCTGCCCTGGCAACAGAAATCTCACCTCAGCAGCTTGCACGGAAACAGTGAGCTATTTTAAGAATTTCAAATCCCCATTTCACAACACACCCTTAACCAATGACACTTGGAAACTACCCGTTCACGCTAAGATCAATTCCAGGAGTTCTACTCTACCGAATTCAATTCCTTAGCTCTCAAGTTCAAAAATTGCAGAATAAAACATTTTGGGGTTTATTTTTTACTTTAAGTTGCGTCTACCCCACCACGACGGCAACCACCCTGCTACAGCGGCCCTGCCCTGGCAACAGAAATCTCACCTCAGTAGCTTGCACGGAAACAGTGAGCTATTTTAAGAATTTCAAATCCCCATTTCACAACACACCCTTAACCAATGACACTCGGAAACTACCCGTTCACGCTAAGATCAATTCCAGGAGTTCTACTCTACCGAATTCAATTCCGTAAAGTCGTACGGATTCTTTAATGACTTATCTATCTAATTATGTGATCAAATTCGTAATTAGATAACCTAATTGTTACCATATTTCCCTACACTTTAATGACTCTGATTTCATCCAAATCTGGACTAGGTTGGAAAATTCCAAGTTACTACAAAAAAGTTTTTCCGACCCAAAAATTTTCCCCGTTAGCTTTTCTATAACGACGGAACCCGGTCGTTACAATAGATACCAATTTACCCATCACTTGTCCCCTAGTGACAAACTTAGGAAAAATAAGCTAAATAAGGAATGGAGTAGTACCTGAATCTACGAATAATTAGGGATACTTGTCTCACATGTCCCTCTCGATTTCCCAAGTTGCTTCCTCAACTGGACGATGCTTCCATTGAACTTTCACGGACTTAATCTTCTTGGTCCTCAGCTTTCGGGCATCACGATCGAGAATTGCAATCGATTTCTCCTCTTATTAGAGGTCCCTGGCTAACACAATTAAGTCTCATTTAATTATGTAATCCCCAGCACCATGATATCTCTTCAACATGGACACATGAAATACCGGATGAACTCCCGATAGGTTAGGAGGTAAAGCCAATCTATACACTATCGGTCCTACACATTCAAGAACCTCAAAGGGACCAATGTATCGGGACTTAGTTTGCCCTTCTTGCCAAATCTCATCACCCCTTTCATGGGTGATACCTTAACAAGAACATTTTCACCGGTTCGAAATGCCATATCTCTTACCTTATGATCCGCATACTTCTTTTGTCTACTCTGGGCTGCTAGAAGCTTAACTTGAATACTCCTCACCTTATCTTGAGCATCCTTCACCAAATCAACCCCCAAAGGTTTCGCATCTCCAGCCTCGAACCATTATGTGGGTGATCTACATCCCCTCCCATAGGGTGCCTCAAATGGTGTCATATCTATGCTGAAGTGATAACTATTATTATAGGAGAACTCACACAAAGGTAGGAACTTATCCCAATACTCTCCAAAATTGATAACACGTACCCTCAACATGTCTTCTAACACTTGAATAGTCCTCTCCGACTGCCCGTTTGTCTGTGGATGGAATGTTGTACTAAAAGTAAGCCATGTGCCCAATTCATCATGTAATTTCCTCTAAAAATTGGAGGTAAACTGAGTACCACGATCAAATATGAAAGAAAGGAGCACCCCATTCAACCTCACTATCTCTTCCACATAAACCTTAGCCAATTGTTCAGCATTACAATATGTTCTTACCAGAATAAAATGGGCTGACTTGGTCAATTTATCAACCACTACTCAAATAGAATCATACTTCCCCAAAGTCTTGGGAAGACCAACCACAAAATCCATGGCTATCCTCTCCCACTTCCATTCCGAAATTAGCATTCTTTGAAGCAACATTGCAGGCCTTTGATGTTCATACTTCACTTGTTGGCAATTTTTACACTTAGCCATAAACTTCGCTATATCCTTCTTCATGCCCAGCCACCAATAAATTCGCTACAAATCTCGATACATCTTGGTCACACCCGGATGAATGGAATATCATGAACCATGAGATTCTGCCAATAATTTCTGAATCAAGTCATCAAATTGAGGAACACAAATTCTTCCTTTAAAACTGAGCACACCATCCGCATCAAGTGTGGTGTCTTGTGCCTTGCCAATCGCAATCTTCTTCTTGAGCTCATTCAAATTCTCATCCTCAAATTGTTTAGCCTTGATTTCTTCCATAAATGTGGCCCTTACTTCAATGCTAGCTAACACCCTACCTTTTTCTGAGATGCCCAATTGCATGAATGTAGACTCCAAGGCTTGAATTTCCTTACCCAAAGGTCTCTTAGTTACACTCAAGCAAATTAAACTGCCCATGCTCACCGCTTTTCGACTCAAAGCGTCTCCCACCACATTAGCCTTACTCGGATGGTATTGAATGGTCACATCATATTCCTTGAGTAACTCCATCCACCTTCGCTATCTCAAATTCAGATCTTTTTGAGTGAACACATGCTGCAAACTATGATGATCAGTAAACACCTCACACTTAACACCATAAAGGTAATGCCGCTAGATCTTAAGAGAAAACACTACCGCTGCCAACTCCAAATGATGTGTTGGGTGATTCCTCTCATGCACCTTCAATTGACGTGATGCATAAGCTATAACATTCTTATCATGCATCAACACAGCACCCAAACCAGAATGTGAAGCATCCCAATAAACAATAAAATCTTTACCTTCAACCGGTAGTTCTAGAATAGGTGTGGTGGTCAAGAGAGTCTTGAGCTTTTGGAATCTCTCCTCACATTTTTCAGTCCATTCAAATGGTACATACTTTTTGGTCAAATTTGTCAAGTGAGTGGAAATAGAAGCAAAGTTCTTCACAAATCGATGATAGTAGTTAGCGAGCCCCACAAAACTTCTAACTTCCATCACAGATCTAGGCAGAACCCAATTCTTAACCGCCTCAATCTTTTGAGGATCTACCATTACCCTTTCTTTTGAAACTACATATCCCAAAAATGCCACCGAAGTCAACCAAAATTCACACTTAGAATTTTTAGCATACAACCTTTGTTTCCCAAGAACATCCAGAACAACAAAAAGATAGTCGACATGTTCTTCCTCACTTTTCAAATAGACGAAATTATCATCAATAAAGAATATGACGAATGAATCAAGAAATGGCTTGAACACGCCATTCATTAAACTCATAAAACTTGCAGGCGCATTAGTCAAACCAAAGGACATAACTAGCAACTCGTAGTACCCATAGCGGGTTCTAAAATCCATCTTGGGCACATCCTCAGGCCTAATTTTCAACTGATGGTAGCCAGACCTTAGATCAATTTTGGAGAAAACTGATGCACCTTGCAATTGGTCAAAAAGATCATCTATTGGAGGCAAGGGATGCTTATTTTGAATGGTAACCCTATTCAATTGCCGGTAATCTATACAAATTCTCATACTACCATCTTTTTTCTTAACAAACAACACTGGAGCACCTCATGGGAAAGCACTAGGATGAATAAATCCCTTATCAAGAAGCTCTTGGATTTGAGCCTTAAGCTCTCTTAATTCCGTCGGAGACATGCGATATGGAGGGATGGAAATGGGACGAGTACCAGGTTCTAAATCAATGCAGAAGTCTATATCTCTATCCGGAGGCATAACAGGCAAGTCATTAGGAAACACTTCTCTAAATTCTGACACCACAAGAATAGACTCAATTGATTGGGACTCAACCTCAATATCCCGAATGTGATCCAAATAAGCCAAAAAACCCCGCCCTACCAATTTTCTAGCCCGAATGGAGGATATGATCTCAGCTTGCTTAGTCTTGTACACCTCCTTCCCAATCTAATTTTTCCCTTCCTGGAATTTCTAGAGTTACAGACTTAGTATTACAATTAAGCACAACATAATAGGGGGACAACCAAGTCATGCCTAAGATTATATCAAAGTCAGTCATATCCAAAATCACCATATTAGCCCAAGTCTGAAAAACCATAAATAAAATAGGACAAGCACGATAGAGATAGGTGACTATGACAGACTTTCCAACAAGGGTAGAAACATGGATGTGGGCATCAAGTATATCACAAATCATAGCAAAAGTTGTGGCAAATTGCACGGACACATAAGAATAAGCGGAACCTGGATCAAATAACACATTAGCCATCCAGTCATAGACAAGAATAGTACATGTGATCACCGTGTCAGACGCCTCTACCTCATTATTGCCCGAAAAGGCGTAACACTGAGCCATATCCTCATGTCGAGTGACTTCTCTGCCTGGTTGCACGTTAGTCATGCCTGCGTTACCATTTCCTCTACCTTCACAGCCTCGTTGATTACCTCCTCGCCCACCTTGTGGACATCCTTGACCATTACTACAATTCCCCGCGGGTACCACTGCTCTAGACGGCTGTTGTGTGGAATCCATCACTCGTGGGTGGGGACAATCTTTCCTCATATGCCCAGGTTCTCCACAATTGTAGCAAGTACGATCAAAAGATGGCATGTTGCTCGTCAAAGGTGCGACTCCCTGGCTATCCTAAACTAAATTATGAGGTGGAGTTCTCGAGTAATTACATGTAGAGGCGGTCATAGCGGACTGAATTGGCCTAGGTGCAAGTGTTGGCCTCCCTGCCCCTTTGGAGTAAGAACCTTGAAAGTTACCTAAGTTTTTGGCCCTTTTAGCCAATGCCTTATCCTGACCGTCTTGCCTCACCCCCTCCACTTTCTTAACAAAAGTTGTTACCTCATTAAAGCTCCTCCCTACAGAGGTCATATGAAAAGATAATACCTGCAACTCAGAATTTAGTCCCTTAATAAATAAACGAATCCTCTCCTCCTCAGCAGTCAGCAACTATGTAGCATATCTAGACAAAGAATGAAACTTGAACTCATAAGCAGCCACAGACATACCACATTGCTCCAAAGCCATGAACTCATCCTTCTTGCGATCTCTCAAAGTCCTAGGCACATATTTGTCTATGAACAGGGCATGAAACTGGGTCCAAGTAAGTGGAGGTAAAACTGATGATCTGTATTCCATATAAGCTCTTCACCACTGCTTAGCCTCACCTTGAAGTTGAAAAGTCACAAACTCAACCCCATGCTGATGGAAAATTCCCAATTTATGAAGTCTCTCATAGCAGTCTAAGATAAACTCATAAGCATACTCACTCTCAGAACCAAGAAATACAGGAGGCTTTAGCTTCAAAAACATACTCAAGATTTCATGCTCATTACCAATCATAACAGAACCCGACAAAGGACGGAAGAAAGCATCATTACCTACATTCCCTCCCACCTTGGGAACAGTGATAGCAATATGAGGATTGGCGGGAGCTTCAGTTGCTTGAATAGAAGGAAGCACTCCAGGACCAACCAACCCCTTCAAGAATGACATGATCTGTTGAGCTAACACTCGATGGGAGGAATTCATATTGTTTCAGCCTGCACCTCTTCATGTTGTCCAACCTCCTTAACATTTTCTACCTCAACATTCTCCTCTATCTCTTCATGATGTACGGGAGGGGCCTCATTTTGGGGAATATTTTCGACCGGTACCCCATCTCTAGTAGGCTTCACTCTTATCGACTTCTACCCCTAGTTCTTTCTCTACCCCTGCCTCGACCTTGACCTCTCACTGCAAATTCCTCAGCTGGAGCATTGACAGAATCTACAAGCCTGAAACCATTTAATCTAGAGTTAACCATCTATGGATAGAAGAGTGAAGGAGGTTAGATAGCGATTTGAATCGCCAGATACCAATTAGAATCAATTTATTGCACGAAAGGAGACGAGAATATAGAGAGATTTTTTAAAGTCCTATAGCCTCTCGAAGAAAAGTATAGATGTCTCCGTACCATTCCGTAAGACTCTACTAGACTCATTTTGGTACATCGAGATCAACGAACATAGGCTCTGATACCAACTTTGTCATGACCCACACCATCGGGATAGGCACCCACGATAACCCTCCGGTGCGAGAAACACTAATACTAATCATTCAACCAACTCTAATAAAATAATAAAGCGTTTAAATTAAGCAAACAAGTTAAATAGCTAAAAATTGAAGTTCCAGAAACTTCCAAAAGATCCAACAACTAAACAATACGAAAATACACCTAGAACCTAAAAGTCAATGTACCAAAACATCTAACAAGATCCATAAGTCTAATGAGAAGGGTTACGACCCCAAACTAATGAACTAATAACTAACTAGAAAAGTCTAAGTTTGAAATGAGGACATAGACGAAAAGAGAACTCACTGATCTTCTAAACAAGGTCTGTCAATAGCCGCCAAAAGATGCCATGTACTCAACAAAGAAAGAGCAAGTGCAGTATTAGTACACAACCAAAGTGTATTGGTAGGATCACGCGGTTATCCCACTAAGTGCAACATACATAGGTCATAAAACAATATAACAACATGCATACATCAAACATATACAATATCATCATCGTTAAAGAACAACGTACAATTTCACATTTCTCAAGATACACAACTCTGTCAACTCATTGGTCCTCTCATGGAACCCAAACCCAAACCCAAACAGTTAGCATACCGAAACGTGGTACCCGATTAAATGTTTATGCCAGAACATGGCAACCGATCGCATATTTATGCTGGAACGTGGCAACTGAACCAAGTTAGTGTGTCAGAACGCAACACCCCATCCATTCAACAAGCCACAATCACAATCACACAGTACATTCTCAAAATCGTACAATCAAGTCATGATGCATGGCATTGATCATTCATATATCCTTATTTACAATTAATGTGATCAATAATGCAACATCCACATACATACATGTATCATAATGAAGCAAGAACAAGCATACATCACACAATCATAGAATCACAACCATCACCTACCTCGAAACAAGCTTGAAACCCCTAAGAAACTTGGCTCTTTTTTTCTGGATTCGTTTCGCTTGTTGTTGGTCTACAAACAATCATAAGAATATGGAAATCAATAAATAATTACTATATATCCGAATTAATAACAATTCTATCAATCCTAGATCATACCCATGATCCCAATACCCAGCTTAGGGCTTTATCTACCATAATTTCCAGATCAAAACCCTTCATCATCAATAATTACCCATTAGATTATGTTCTACGGATCGAAAAATGGATTCGGGGAGTTAAAATCTTACCTTTAGCCTCAAGAATGGTGAAAAACTGTCAAGAAAAGTCATGGGTTCATTCCTTAGCTCACAAGTTCAAAAATTGCAGAATAAAACATTGTTGGGGTTTATTTTTTACTAAAGTTGTGTCTGCTCCACCACGGCGGCACCTACCCAGCTACAGCGCCCTACCCTGGCGGCAGAAACCCCACCTCAGCACCTTGCACGAAAACAGTGAGCTATTTTAAGAATTTCAAACCCCCCTTTCACAACACACCCTTAACCAACGACACTCAGAAACTACTTGTTCACGCTAAGATTAATTTCGGGAGTTTTACTCGCCCGAATTCAATTTCGTAAAGTCGTATGGGTTCCTTAACAACTTATCTATCTACTCATATGATCAAATTTGTAATTAGATCACCCAATTTTTACAAGATTTCCCTAGTCTTTAATGACTCCGATTTCGTCCAAATCTGGACTAGGTTGGGAAATTCCAAGTTACTACGAAAAAGTTTTTCGACCCAAAAATTTTCCCCGTTGGCTTTTCTATAACGATGGAACGTGGTCGTTACACATACCTTTCTTGTAGATAGTGTAACATTAACTTACCTTATTTTGTGTTTGACATCCCTATTCATGAGGTTGTTCATTGCTTGAGTGATAAACTTTTTGACCTCCCTCTTGCAATAGTTGTTGCTTTTCTATTTCTTTGTTGCGAACTTCCTTTTAAAGATGGAACATTCTTCCTTTCTTTTCATGGAGTACTTTTTAATAACACCAATCTTTGGATTAATAAATTTTTTTAAGAATAATAATGTAAATGTTTTTGCATCTTAACATGACAATAAAAGTTAGTGTCATATAGTTAGGAGGTCGTCATGGAAATCACTTGTTGCAGAAATGCAACGTAAGACTTGGTAAATATTTCTTACACACACACAAACACGCGCGCGCCCACACACACACATATATGTATATATAGAAACTTAGTCAAACAAGCTATAGTAGTCCAACAAAATGCAAATAATGTAATAGCTTGCCACTTTTACTTCAGCGGTTTCATGATCAACATCAAGCTTTGATAAACCCCCGAATACATGTTTTCTTACCCCCACAATAGAACGATATTGTTTACTCTTATGATAGTAATACTGCAATCCAACAATATTTTTGTTAAGAACTAACTATATATATGATTGTACAAAGTACAAATTAAACTCCACACATTAAGAAGTAAATATATTACTAACTGTCATTTTCTTGATATATCATTGGTTAGAGATTATTGGTCCTTAATTAGGATAAAAACTAGCTATATATAAAATTTTAAACAACAAAAAAAAAATCCAAATAAGTTTGGTTGTGATAGTATTGTTGTAGTTTAGTAGTCCAGTTTGAAATAAGAAAATAAAGTTTAATTATTGTCTAACACACACAAAACAAATGTTCTGATTTTTTTTCACAAAAAAGATAAGATAAAACAAACGATAATATGATTAAATGGAGGATTCACAATATTGGTAGTGATCAATAAATTCAAATTAGGAAGCATGAAATAAAGAAAAGAACATGTCATACATGCAGAGGCAGAGCTAGGTGGGGGTTCGTGGGTTCGGATGAACCCATTAGCTTGTTCGTAGATCCTGTATTTGTACTAGAAAATTGATTAAATATATATGTATATTAATTTGTGAACTCCCAAAAAAATTGATTGATGGTTCTAAAGGAAATTTAGAACCCCCAAACTCTTAATCTTGGCTCCAAAAAAATATACATCAATAAAAATTGTATTTACCATGTCAAAGGCTCTATTTTCACGTTGTCTCGTTTCGGCAAGCCATCCATGTAGCATCTCCTTGTATTTACGGTTAAGACGATCACTAATTGGTTCTTGTGCAGGATTTTTATTAACCGCTTGTGGTATATTAATGGTGTAACAATTAGCTTCACCTTTAGAAGGTTCAATTCGAAAGCTAACATTACGAAAGACTGATCTTTTTTTCTTCTCATCAATTATATTTTCAGATAGTTTCAAAGTACAACTGAAGAATAATAGTTGTGAAGTGATGTGGTTTGATGCTTGAAATATTGAGGATATATAGATAATTAAATTGAGAAGATGAAATGAATAAGATATGATTGCTTTTAGAATTTTTTTTTACTATATTTGGACAATATACTTATTAATTATCTTTAGAAGGTGACTCCTTTAGAAAATAAAATCACGATATTTGGATATTTGCTCAATACTTATTTATTATTTGTAGAAGGTGGCTCTTTTAGGAACAAAATATCACGAATTTTAGACATTTGGTCAATACATATTAATTGTTTGTTGAAGGCGGAATGGTCGAGGAGATCCTTCTACCTATTGTGATTTGACTAAGCTTATGTGACATTTAATTTTGCTGAGTCAGATAAAATGTTTGGTTACACATATTTAAAAGCAAGTGGCATCCTAATTTTACTCGCTTTTAAATATGTGTAACCACACAGTTTATCCGACTCAGCAAAATTAAATGTCACATAAGTTTAGTCAAATCAGGATAAGTAGAGGGGTCTTCTCGACCATTCCGCCTTTAACAAACAATTAATAAGTATTGACCAAATGTCCAAAATTCGTGATTATTTTTCCTAAAAGAGCCACCTTCTACAAATAATAAATAAGTATTGACCAAATATCAAAATATCGTGAATTTTTTTCTAAAAGAGTCACCTTCTACAAATAATAAATAAGTATATCGACCAAATATCCAAATACTGTAAAAAAAAAATTAAAAGCAATCATTTCTTATTAATTTCATCTTTATCTATATTCAAAATTACTTTCCATCTTCTCAATTTAATTATGTATATACAGTCCTCGATATTTCAAGTCTTATGCCACATTACTTCTCAACTATTATTCTTGAGTTTTCTTTACTTTGAGATTATCCGAAAACATGATTGATGAGAAGAAGAAAAGATCAGTCTTGCGTAATGTTAGCTTCCGAATGGAACCTTCTAAAGGTGAAGATAACTTTTACACCATTTATGAACTACAAGCAGTTAGTACAAATCCCGCACAAGAACCAATTAGTGATCGTCTTGACCATAAATACAAGGAGATGCTACATGGATGGCTAGCTGAAAAGAGACAACGTGAAAATAGAGCATTTGACATCGTAAATACAATGTTTTTATGATTTATATATTCTTGGAGACAAGATTAAGAATTTGGGGGTTCTAAATTTCCTTTAGAACCGTCAATCAATTTTTTAGGGGTTCACAAATGATTATATATATTTAATTAATTTTCTAGTACAAATTCAAGATCTATGAAAGAGCTATTGGGTTCGTCCGAACCACGAACCCCCACCTAGCTCTGCCTCTACATGTATGACATTCTCGTTTCTTTATATCATGCTTCCGAATTGGGATTTATCGATCACTACTAATATCGTGAACCCTCCACTTAATTATATTATTGCTTGTTTTATTTTTTTTCGTGAAAAAAGAAAAGAAAAAAGAATCACAACATTTGTTTTGTGTATGTTAGGCAATAATTAAACTTTATTTTCTTATTTCAAACTGGACTACTAAACTACAACAATACTATCACATTCAAACTTATTTGGATTTTATATTGTATATTTTTCTTTAGTTGTTTAAAATTTTATATATAACTAGTATTTATCCTAATTAAGGACTAGTGAATCTCTCACAAATGATATATCAAGAAAATGAGTGTTAGTAATATAATTACTTTGTAATGTGTGCAGTATAATTTGTACTTTCTAAAATCATATATATAGTTAGTTCTTGACAAAAATCTTGTTGGATTGCAGAAAGACTATCATATGAGCAAACAATATCGTTCTATTGTGGAGGTAAGAAAATATGTATTCAGGGGTTTATCAAAGCTTGAATTTGATCAAGAAACCACTGAAGTAAAAGAGGTAATGTCTTACACTATTTTGCATTTTCTTGGACTACTATAGCTTCTTTGACTATTTTTCTTGCGCACATATATATATGTGTGCAAGAAGTATTTACCAAGTCTTACGTTGCGTTTCTGCAAGAAGTGATTTCCTTGACGGCCTCCTAACTATATGACATTAACTTTTATTGTCATGTTAAGATGCAGAGGCATTTACATTATTCTTATTATTTTTTTCTTATTAATTCAAAGGTTGTTATTAAAAAGCACTCCATGAAAAGAAAGGTTGAACATTTCATCTTGAAAAGGAAGTCTACAACAAAGTAACAGAAAAGCAACAACTATGTCAAGAGGGAGGTTACAAAGTTTCTCGGTGAAGCAATG
The DNA here is from genome assembly GCA_029582605.1 of Solanum gracilifrons. NCBI lineage: Eukaryota > Viridiplantae > Streptophyta > Magnoliopsida > Solanales > Solanaceae > Solanum > Solanum gracilifrons. Next base: position 39,945 of record JAJOOH010001722.1, on the reverse strand, counting down.
AACAACCTCATGAATAGGGACGTGAAATAGCAAAACAGGGTAAGTTATTGCTACTCTAGCTATTAGACATCATTTTTTCTTACAAAAAATCCACTATAGAAAATATAGGAATTAGAAATTGATAAATCACATCATTAGAATAAAAAAAATTATCGTTATATAATCTTATTTAATAACAGATTAACAACAAATTATAAAAAACAATACTTTTTTAGCTATAAACTATTTGGCAACTAATTATGTAGTTGCACTATATTTTTTTGCCGTTATTTTTCTATATATTTTATGTATTCTTACAATATTGATAATTTTAAAATGAAAGGATGTTGGAATGTCAAAAGAATATTTCTCCCCCAAAGGGAAGATAGGATCTTCAATCTTGGAGGGAGAGCCTGGAACAAAAGAACAAATAAGAATATTATTCACACCAAAGGAAAAATACATGCAAGAATATTTTCCGAACAATCCAAATTGGTGTTGGCATCGCAAGGTTCAAAATATTTTGGGAGGTCTAGTTGGCGACGATGACAGAGCTAGTATTGGTGCAAACGGTTACAACAACAAAGGAGGGAGAGGCCGCGGAGATGATAGTCATAGAATTTGAATATCCCAACATTGGTTTTCCATGTTTTCAGACAATAATTTAGTTTTTCCAGTTAAAACTATTTGTACCCTAAGTGCTTGATGAATTTCTTGAAAGAAATCGCTTTGAGTTTTGTTGTATCAGTAAAATTTTGGTTTTCTTGAAACATCCTAATTGTTCTATTTTTGCTATATTACAATGTCTATTTGGATGGTTATTATGTATTGTATTATATGGTACTGTATTATTTTAATGAATGGATAAATTGTATCATTTTATGTCTTTATATAATTAACACATCTAGAGTTTGAATGATAAATCTTCGTGAAAGGAATGGAATGACATAAATCAGTTGTGAAAAGGTAGAGTATTCTAGTTCATGTTAGAATACTCTAAATATTATTTTTTGAAGAGCCTATCTCTTAAATATTTTTAATAATTAGATATTAGTAAAGGATTATTCCTTAGTTTAATGCAATTATTTATGAACATGCGAAGCATGGGCACATTACCTAGTTATTTATAAATAGGATTGTTAGTTAGATAGATTTTTATATCGAGACTTTTCTTGTAACAATAACAACAACGATAACGAACTCACAGAAATTAATTCAACAAGGTGAGTCTGGCTAGAATGGTTTGGATGGTATGTAGACAGTCTTACCTTTACCTTACGAAGGTAGAGAGATTGTTGATTTTTACATCATCGCAAACCCCACAAACCCCCCGTTCCTTCCGTTTCCAATCACGGACATCACCCCTAATGATCACAATTCTTTACCCAAATTTCTTCCCTATGCAATCGTACAACAACCCTTGCAACCCTGAAGCAAAACAACCCCATCACCTTTTTTGCAATTGAGACATCCAAGCTTGCAACCTCAAAGTTCACAAAAATTAGGTGCCTACCATTATCCAGTTAGGTGCACAAACCTACTGAGATAAAAATCAAATATGCAAATTTCACCTAAATGCCCTACGTGTTGAATGTTTTATTTTAGCCGAATAAAAGAATTGGTTTTTAGTGGACCTATTCTTAGGAAGATTTTATTGTTACTGATTTTAGGAGTTCATTAGTTGTGGGTCTGTTTGTTGCTTATTTTTAAGAATCATTTCTATATGTAATTTCTATTTATTTGGATCAATAATATTGAACTAAGTTTCTAATATTGTTGTTAACTCAATTTCAAAAGTAGTATCAGCGCTAGATTTAGAGTGGCATGTGAGTAAAGGAAGCCGAATCTTACTTGATATCTTGTAGCAACAAGTGCTCATTGCATCTAAAAGTAAAAATTACATCAAACCTACTATTCCCCGCTTTGATGGTCACTATGATCATTGGAGCATGCTGATGGAAATTTTTTTGTGTTCAAACGAGTTCTGGAGCATTATAGAGACTGGTTTCAGTGAACCAGATCGTGGCATGGTGATAACGGAATCTCAGCAGAATGTTTTGGATGAGCAAAGACTGCAGGACCACAAAGCTAAAAAAATTATATTCCAAGCTATAGATCATCCCATACGGTAGACCATTCTTCAAAAGGATACCTACAAGAAGATTTGGATTCAATGAAAGGAAACTATGTCGGTACAACAAAAGTGAATTGGCAACAACTTCAAGTCCTTCACAAAGAATTTGAAGTTCTACGCATGAAAGAAGGGGAGTCAGTAGATGAGTACTTCGCCTATTCATTAACCATTGTTAACAAGATGCATCTTTATGGTGGAAAATTGGATGATGTTGATGTTATTGAAAAGATTCTACGATCTATGTCTTCCAAATTTGCATATGTGGTCTGCTCTATTGAGGTGTCAAAAAATATTGATACAATGTCAATTGAGGAACTATATAGCTCTTCACTAATAAATGAGCAGAAAATGACACCTCCTCCTATGGAAAAACAAGCTTTGAAATTGGCAACTCAATTTTATTCTTCCAAAAGAAATGGTTCTGGAAGAGGTCATGGTCGAGGCAGAGGATGTGGCAAAACATGACTTTAAATGGTAGAGGAAATGCACGCGATAATTATCAACACTCAGCTTTTAATCCAACATTTGATAAATCGCAAATAAAGTGTTATAGTTGTCACATGTATGGCCACTACAAGTCTGAATGCAGAACTAATGTGCATTCATACGAAGAAGAAGAACAAGAAGAAGAATCATACGAAGAAGAAGAAGAAGAAGAATCATATGAAGAAGAAGAAGGAGGAGGAGGAGGAAAATAAAAAGAAGAAAAACAAGAAGAAGAAGAAGAAGAAGAAGAAGAAGAAGAAGAAGGAGGAGGAGGAGGAGGATGAGGAGGAGGAGGAGGAGGAGAAGAAGAAGAAGAAGAAGTTGGCACGCCGTGCTAGCCCACTTGGCGTATCTGGGGCGCGCCTCCCCAGCTCCAAAACATTCCGACGAATTTTGTTCTTTGAAAATCTACTAAAAAACAACCCTTAATTCCTAACATTCATCTCAAGAACTCATCATTAACGATTTAAGATGAAACTTTAAGAAACTCTTCAAAAAACCAAGTCATTCAACCTCATGAAAGAAATTACGAATTTAAAATCACGTGATTGGTGTGTGGGTGAACGAACCCAACACGTTGAGATCTTACATACCTTAATTTGGCGTAATTCCTCGACAATTCTCACGAATCATGATGATCGCCTTGAACCTTTCCTCTTTTCACCTCTTGAACTCTTCTCAAAATCCTAAGCATATTTAGGATTGTGACAACTGACCTAAATTAGTTTAGACCCCTAAAATATTACTAAATACGGTTTAAGCTGATGGGGTAAGGAAAAGACCAAAATACCCCTCACTAATTCAGGTAAATTTCCTTAACTCGACAGGCTGACTTCAAACAGGCATATCTCCCTGATCCGAACTCAAAATTAAGCAAACTAGGTGGTGTTAGAAATTGGATTTAAATATATTTCATTTGATATGTTATGGCCAACCTAAGTCATCTGGTACTGAAAGTTACGGCCATTTGAAGTTGACCCAAACTCACAACTTAGGCATAACTTGCCAATTTCTCCAATTAGCTATTTCCAAATTAGTTCTTTCTAAATTTAGCTCTTTGTTAAGGCGGGATGTTAAAATATCTCCCCCTTGGGAACATCCGTCCTCGAATGAGATTACTCTAAGTAGACTAAGGGTGGCAACATCTAACACCCAACTCAAACACTCATCATGTAACTTAACACAATATTTCAACTTAGAAAGTACCAAGAAAAGAATTAATACCTTGGTTTGGAATTTCTCCAGACTCAAAGAGATGTGGATATCTCTTCTTCATGTCCTCCTCAACCTCACAAGTAGCTTTCTCAACCAACTAATTTCTCCATAAGACCTTGACCGATGCTACCTCCTTGGTTCTCAACTTGCGAACCTAACGATCAAGTATCTCAACGGGAATCTCCTCATAAGATAGGTTGTCCTTAATACCAATATTTTCAGTAGGTATAATAAGTGAAGGATCTCCAATGCACTTCTTCAACATTGAAATGTGGAATACCTGATGGACTGCTGCTAACTCTGGCGGTAAATCCAACTCATAAGCCACATTGTCGAACCTCATGGATATCCTGTAAGGACTAATGTACCGAGGACTAAGCTTCCCCTTCTTGCCAAACCTCATAACACCCTTCATGGGTAAAACCTTCAAATACACCCAATCACCCACCTCAAACTCTAAGTCTCTTCTCCTAACATCAATATTGGATTTCTAATGACTTTGCGCTGTTTTCTATCTTTATTGAATGACCTTCACTTTCTCCATAGCTTGATGAACCAAGTATGGTCCTATCAACCTAGCTTCACCAACATCAAACCATCCAATAGGATATCTACATCTTTTCTCATAAAGAGCCTCATAAGGAGCCATCTGGATACTAGAGTGATAAGTGTTGTTGTAAGCAAACTCAATGAGAGATAAGTGATAATCCCAATTACCCTTAAAATCGATCACACACGCCCTCAACATATCCTCTAAAGTCTGAATCGTATGCTCTGCTTGACCATCAGTCTGAGCATGGAAAGCAGTACTCAGATTTACCTTGGAACCCAAACCTTTCTCGAAAAACTTCCAAAATTGTCTGGTAAATTACGCACCTCTATCTGAAATGATGGACACTGGAACTCTATGAAGTCCGACTACCCCTTGAATATATAATCTGGCATAACCCTCTGCTGAATATGTAGTCTTTACCGTAAGAAACGGGCTGATTTAGTCATCCAATCTACAATCACCCAAATAGAATCATGTTGCCTGCGAGATCTCGGTAAACCAGTAATAAAATCCATATTGATCATATCCCACTTCCATTCTAGAATATCTATGTTCTGAGCCATACCATCGGGCCTCTAGTGCTCTACCTTGACTTTTTTGCAATTCGAGCACTTAGCAACGAACTCTGCAATACACATTTTCATACTACTCCACCAGTAGACTTTCTCAAGCAACGATACATCTTTGTGGAACTAGGATGAATCGAAGCTTCCTTCATAATCCTCTCTTGGAGTTCATCCACCTTTGGTACACACAATCTACCTTGATGCCTCAACACACCATCTTCCCCTTGTTATTTCTGCTTATGAACATTTGCCTTCAATTCAAGCAAAATACTTGTTCTTGTTTCACTTTCACTTCGGAGAGTACCGATGATTCAGCCCCATTCATCACTACTACTCCTCCTTCATTAGAATCCATTAACCGGACTCTCAATTGTGCATGTCTCTTGCTAACACTTTATTTCTTTCCTCAATATGGGAAGTACTACCCATAGATAACCTGCTCAAAGCATCAGCAACAACATTAGCCTTACCTGGGTGATAGAGAATACTCATGTCATAATCATTGCGTAACTCCAACCACCTCCTCTGTCTGAGATTAAGCTCTTTCTTATTCAATACGTACTGAAGACTCTTGTGATCGGTGCTCACATCAACATGAACACCATATATATAGTGACGCCATATTTTCAAAGCAAGCACTACAACAGCCAACTCTAGATCATGGGTTGTGTAATTCCTTTCGCAAATCTTAGTTTTCTTAAGGCATAAGCTATAACATTGCCATTCTGCATCAATACACAACCTAGTCCAACTCTGGATGCATCATAATACACAACAAAGCCTTGTGTACCTTCCGGTAAGGTCAACACTGAGGCAGTAGTCAACCGCGTTTTCAATTCCTGAAAGCTTTTCTCACAAGCTTCAGACCATTGAAACTTTATTATCTTCTGAGTTAACTTATTCAACGGGGATGAAATAGATGAGAACCCCTCGACAAACCTTCTATTATAACCAGCAAATCCAAAGAAACTCATAATATCAATTGGAGATGTGGGTCTAGGCTAGTTCTGCACTACCTCAATCTTCTGAGTGTCAACTCGAATCCCATCACAAGGAAACAATGTGGCCTAACAACGCCACTGCCTCAAGACAAAACTCACACTTAGAAAATTTAGCATACAACTCCTTATCATTTAGAGTTTGGAGAACTACTCTTAGGTTACTAGAATGATCCTCCTCATACCTCGAGTAAGTCAAAATGTCATCAATGAATACGATAACAAACATATTAAGATAAGTCTTAAAACACTATGTTCATAAGATCCATTAACATTGCAGGAGCATTAGTCAAACCAAAAGACATAAATAGAAACTCATAATGACCATAGCGGGTCCTGAAAGCTATCTATGGAATATCACTCTCTCTTACTCTCAACTGATAATATCCCGATTTGAGGTCTATCTTAGAGAAACCGGTGGCACCCTAAAGTTGATCTAAAAGATCATCAATTATCAGAAGGGGGTTCTTATTCTTTATGGTAACCTTGTTCAATTGGCGGTAATCAATACACATCCTAAGTGAACCATCCTTCTTCCTCACAAATAAGACCGAAGCACTCCAAGGCGAGACACTAGGTCAAATTAACCCTTTATGAAGAAGGTATTTCAACTTCTCTTTTAACTCCTTCAACTCAGATGGAGCCATTCTATATGGCGGAATAGAGACATGGCGAGTATCAGGAAGAATATCTATACCGAAGTCTATTTCTCTCTGAGGAGGGACTCTAGGAAGATCAACTGGGAAGACCTCTGGAAACTCACTCACAAGTGGAATTGACTGAATAGGTGGTGTCTCAACACTAAATTCATTAACTCAGACTAAGTGATAGATGCACCCCTTGGAAACTAACTTTCTCTCCTTAAGGTATGAATAAAACGACCCTAGGCCTTGCTGGACTACTCTTCCACTCTATAAAAGGATCATTAGGAAAGCGGAACCTAACTATTGATCAAGTTCTGCAATCAACTGAGGCATAACAAACATGAAGTCTGTCCATACCTAGAATAATATCAAAGTCCACCATATCTAACTTGACTAAGTCATCCATGGTGTCCTTATGATTGACAGAAATGGTACAATCACGATAAACTCTCTCAGCTAGAATAGACTCACCAACAGGTGTGGAAACTTTGAAGGGCTCAAGAAGTTGTTCGGGAATAATATCGAACCTCATAGCAATATATGGAATCACAAAAGATAGACTCGCACTTGGATCTAGCAATGCATATACATCAAAAGTAAAGACTTTGATCATACTAGTGACAACATCAGGTGAATTCTCTCTCTCTTGGAGACTGGTGATAGCATACAGACGGTTTGCTCCTCCGCATGTCTGTGAAGTAGCTCTTCTAGGTGCAGCTCTGTCTGACGGATCGACTAAATAAGATTGGGCTCTATTTCCCCCATTGCCATTACCTTGCATGTTATTAGGACACTCTCTCATGAAGTGACATGTTTGACCACACTTGAAGTAAACAGATGAGCCATCACGACATGCCCCTGGGTGGTTCCTACGACACTTAGCACATGCAGGAGTCCAATTACCTCCTTGTGCCACACTACCTTGAGATTGTATAGGTCTAACTCTGAAATGTTGAGATATCTGACTCTTAAACTCACCTCTGTTCTTTGGTGTGGGTGCACTAGCAGATGATGGAGCAGGTCCATTTGGATTTTGCTGAAAAAATGACCAGTTCGCGTTGCTCTTCTGCTGCACGAACTCATTTCATGTTGCCTTAGCTTTCTTGTATCGAAACTCTTCACTATTTCTCAACTTGTCTTTCTCAACCTGCTGCACATGGATCATCAGCCTTGTTATGTCCATGTCCCTTATCAACATTGCAGCCTTACACTCTTTGCTTGACAGACGAGACAACCCAGACACAAACAATCTCATCCTACTCCTCATACCAGCAACCATCTCCGGAGCATAATAGGAAAGTTGGGTAAACTTGAGGCTATACTCATGAACACTCATGGACTCCTTCTTAAGAGTGAGCAATTCTCTTACCTTAGCCTCTCTTAGTTAACGAGAAAAGAAACGCCCCATGAAGGCCTCTTCGAACACATCCCATCTCACAATTAGTGCACCCTCAACTCTACTCTTCTTCCATTAGTCGTACCATACTCTAGAAACACCCTTCAGTTGGAATACAACTAGTTTCATACGCTCAGCATCTACAACGTGCATCACCTCAAACACTTTCTGCAATTCTTCCACAAAGTTTTCTGGATCCTTAGTGACGCTTGAACTGATGAAGTCTGGAGGATTCATCCTTAAGAACTCACGGATTCTGGATGTATCCGGCACATCCTGTCGAACCCCTCTCTAGTTCCCGGCTTGGTTGGTCACCACTTGACTCAACATCCGGATTATATCCTGGAACTAAGCGTTAGTGACCTCTCCTTGGGGTTTCACTTATGGTGCATTAGGAACCCCTTGATCCTGGGGATCGACATTCCTCCTAGCAAGACGACCTCGGACAGCTCTTCGTGGAGGCATGATCTGAAAGGCACGCACAAGCACGAATGAGAAAGATACTTTATCTAGTTAAACTCTATTGCACAAAAAGAGTATGAAAGAAATTAGATATTTCCTAAATATTGCAGCCTTCTAATTATAGATGTGGGGCTCTTCACACTTATAATTAGGAGTCTACAGACACAGCTACATAGACACCCTAGGATTCTTGAACTCTGTGTTGTGATACCAAGATTGTCACGCCCCGAACCTACACCATGGACATTGCCGGCACTCGAGAACCATTGTTGGCCCCAAGCGAACCCTTGGCCTGGCTCAACTCTCAGTGGAAGACTTACTCAAGTGAAATATAATCACACAAACAACTCAACTCATGAATAAAGTAGTTAACTCAAAATATTCAAATGAACATAAGTATTCAACTCACAGTCTTTAAAACATTAACAAGGGAAATATTCCTCAAATACTACTGTCTATGATGCCTATAATACTATGAGGGATGTCAGGACAAGACCCCTGATTATCCTAACAAAACTGAAATAATGGTAATAAATGAGGGATCATACGGAAGCAAGGAGGCTCACCAAAGCTAGCTCAAACTGCTACGGTATCAACAAAGCACCTGTTAAGGACCTTGATATCTTGTATCTGTATCATGAAACGATGCAGGATAAATGGCATCAGTACATTAAATGTACGTAAGGGAAATAATGAACATAACATCAAATCTTGAACTTGGAAAGATGTAACACCTCGTAATCTAGTAGACTAATGTAACACCCCAAAAATTTCTAAGTTAAGTCCAAACCATTCTTGAATTTGCATATAAGGTCGTACTGAGAGACTCTTAATTTTTCTTAGGTGTTAAGGTAAATTTTTTAGTGCGGGAAGGATTTTGGATATCAATTAAGGTCACTAGAATCTCCTAGCACAAAGTTGAGTTGAAAGTTTCCTTCCCGATTAAGTTTTGACATGAGATTTTACTAAGGTCAACTTAAAACAACCATATATCTTAGAATATAAAGAGTTACGTGGCCCATAGCCTATCAAATTAAAGGTATTTGAATCCTCTTTCCAACGTCAACAATTTCACATCAATCTAATTTTTGAGTAAAAATTTTTGACCACTTTAGTAACTGGTGTAGTGCAGTTAAGTTTTAGCCACGGAAAAATTCTAAATAAGGTAATTTTCTTCTCCTTATACCACTAGGAAAACCTTAAAATGGATTTTTTTAACTCCTATAAAGCCCTAAAAATCCTATTTTTCATCTTTTAATCCATCATTCTCTTCTCTCACAAACCCTAAGGTAAAATCCTAAGAAAAATCAAAGTAGAAGACTCCATTCAAGATTTTTTCAATCTTTTTCAAGATTCTTTCAATCATTTTCAAGATTCTTCTTCAAGGTAAGTCTTTCTCCAAGAATTCCATTCTTTCCAAGTCAAATTCCTCCATACAATTATGAATCACTAATGAAAATCATAATTCTTGGTCATAGAGTTTCAAGAAACTAATTCAAGAAATCTCAAGAATGGTTTTCCTGATTTTTCTCCTTCAAGCTAGGGTTTCAAGGCTTCTAATCAAGTTCTTCTTCAAGATTCTTCAAGAACCTTGTTCTTCCAGGTATGTAAGGCTACCATCGTGTTGGACTAGTTCATCCTCACGCCCCACATCTACTTTTAAATCAGTAAAAGAGTAATCTAGGATTCTTTCCCTAGATTTGAGTATTTTTGAGATAAGTTGATTTTGAGTTCTTGAGTTCATGTTTCTTTGAAAAAATTCTATTCCTAATTATTGAGTCTCTATATTGTTATTGAGATCCTTGAGTTGATTTGTTCATGTCTATATTTCAGCATGAACCCTATTTTGAGTTATGAATTTTGAAAAGCTTTTTAAAGCCAACACTTGAGTTCCTAAATTGAGTTTTGAGAAAGTAAAGATGAGTTTCGAGAAAAGAGTTTCTTAAACATGATTAGTATGACAATAGAGTATGCCATCAATGTTTAAGCAGTATGGTATTTAGATATACCATCAATGTTTATGTAGTGTGACTTCCAGAGTCATCAATGATCATATTATAATATGATTTTGAATTGTTTTTGAGAAAGAGTTTTCAAGTATGAGTATAAGGGGACTATGCATTCGTAGAGGCATCAATGTTTACATTGATAAAACAGAAATTGAGATTTCTAAATGAATTATGAGTTCAAAAGATATTTCAAGAGAAGCTACCTCTTTTAAGAGGGTAGTATGAGCAATTATCTCAAACCTAGGGAAGAGTTATATTTTTTTTTAAAACATATGAGAATGAGTACATATTATTGGGAGTAGTATTGAGCACTGATATGGGGGAGTGTTCAAACAACTCAAATCCCCCATAAACGATGTATGCCAACCTGGGTAAAGGGTCATACTTTTTAGATGATTCCTTATTGCTTTTAAGCATACCTCAGTGGATCCACTTAGTTGAGGAGTCCTATATCCCGGGAAAGGTATAGGACAGTTCTAGCAGAGTGGGTGAGACGTCGTATCATCGCGTAGCTCATACTGAATGTTGTCGGTTAGAGAATCTCCTAATAGAGTTAAAGTGTATTTTTATATGTCACTTATTATGTTGAGTTCAAAGATGAGAAAGTATTTTGTAAAGCTTTAAATGATTTTACTCATTTATTTCTTTACATTTAGCTTGAGTACATTATTTTCTATTCCAGTCCTTTCTTTCAGTTATTTGTTATTCAGCTATATTACATACTTGTACATTAATGTACTGATGTCATTCGACCTGCATCTTTTAATGATGCAGATACAGGTTCTTAGGATTCTTAACAAGATTCCATTGACATCACTTCATCTTTTCGTTAGCTTTTGAGTAAGACTTCCTTGCTTCCGGAGGACTCCAGTTTTGAGTAGTCGTGGGTCTTGTCCCAACAGTCATCTATATATAGTAGAGGCTTCATAGATAGACAGTTTTGGAGAGTGTTTCAGTTTCAGATATTTTATTTAAAACTTATGTTTCATACTAAGTATATTCAGCAAAGTTTTGAGATTGAAGAAGTTGCTTTAAATGTTTCTTTCAATTTGATGTTTATGTATGCTCAAGTTAGTCTTTCGTGTGTAGTCAGCCAGGATGAGGGTTCTCTTGGGGACCAGCAATAGTTCTTGAGTGCCGGGCACTTCCTGGGTATAGGCTCGGGTCGTGACAAACTTGGTATCAGAGCACTGAGTTCAACTGTCCTAGGGTGTCTATGAAGTCGTGTCAAGTAGGATCTTACTTATGGTTGTGAGGGCCTCACTTCTATAAATGAGGAACTACAAACATTTAGGAAAATTTTCCCTTCTTTCATACTCTAAATCGTGCAGTAGAGCTATGTCATGAGGAACTTATTCAAAAGTCGTGCATTTCTCAAATTTATTCGACTATCCCTCATACTCAAGGTACTTGGAAAGCGAAGTCAGTTCATTATCGATGAGCTACTCTCAGCAAAAGTCTTGAGAAAGTCATGAGACTGCAGAGGGGCTCAAGAGAAGCCCATGAGTGAGCTTAAGTGTTACGATTCAAAAGAATGCACTCTTATTCATATGAAGCATGCATTCGAGCTAAAAGCGAGATGTATTCCCAAACTCTTTTCTGTAAACCTTGTTTCAGTTTAGACCCTTATGCGAAAGTGTATTTTGGAGCTTGGGTAGTATTTTCACCCAAAAAGATAGTATGTGTTATGAGATTATAAGCAGTAGTAGTAAGAGTGCCCAAAGTTAGAAGAATGCATGCAGAGGTTCAGTAATCTAAGAAAGGGAGATAGTGATGAGGCAAGCTATGTTATTATAGTCATGTACCCAATAGGTTATTAATGAGGAGTTTTCCCTTATGGGTAGACTAAGAAGTAATAATTTTGTATAGAGTTCATAATAGAAGGTAGATGAATAGTTACTAGTTAGGATAAGTTAGAGTATACTTTAACCAGTAAGGAGTTTATGATGATATGTCATTGTGTTAATAATGACCAAGTGTAGGTGTTGAATAGAAGAACAAGAGTATTCATGAGGTAATAGATCTAAGCTAGGCTTATGATTTTTGAGGGAGAACCCATAATATTCAAAGTGTTATAGAACTAATTAGGCAATGATGTATAGTGAATGAGTAAATAGTACTTAAGTTGTGATTTGGAATGTGGCAGTAATATGTAAGGATGTAGACCGAGAGATAAAGATTGACTACTTATCTTGAGGTTTTAGTGGGCGAGTGTTTCTTAATTTTATCTAGTAGTTGTAAGTTGTTATAGTAAGCGACAAATCATATTAATATATGGGTTTAGTAATAAATATTAAGCTTGAATTTGAGATGAGCGTCGTGATCAAAAGAATGAAAACATGAGGGTGATGATGTTAGTCTTGAGATCTGATCTTGTAGGCTTGACATAGAGTAGGTGAGGAATTGAGATGTTATCTGCAATGAAGATGAGTGGTACAAGTGAGAGATCCTAACTTTTAGATAAGGGCAGTGAAGTGTGGCTAAGTCGTGAGAGTAACAAGAAGGATTAAGAGGTGTACCGAGATTGTAAGAAATCAGACGAGGTTCCAATTAAGTTAATTATTTTCCATGTGTGCCTAGATAGTATATTTCAGTTGTCAATGTGGAATAGGCTGAGGTAAGCATTATTTTTCCCTTAAAGAGTTAGATGAAGTGGCCTTATAAGCCAATGAAAAGAGGTTAATAGAAGCATCTTAGAAAGAGACCCTAGAAGGAGTCTTAGTACCTACTTATGGAGTGTTCTGTAGACATGAGATAAGCCTTTCCGAGTATTAAAGGAAATGTAGACCAGTTTAGAGATGAGGGAATAGGCCCATTGTCTTCAAGTGTCAGTTTTAGACCAAAGGGGGAGATGATAAGACGAGAAATCAAGTCAAGTGTTGAGAATGAGATAGTTATGTCTTTCGAAAGAGTTGTAGAGGTACATCAATCCATTCATACTCTAGCGTATTCCTCAAAGTTTAGTAATTTCAAAATCATGATGATGTTTCTTATATCAAAATTGTGTTCATGATCTATGCTCATACACTTCAGAGAGATTCACATCTAAGCTCAGTTTCCAAAATGAGGGGTAAAGCCTTTAGTACATCTATCTTAATCTTACTCCATAAAGTTATGGATATCAGTCTCATGCTATGAACCTATTCATATAAGCATTCATGCCTCAGAGTATGTTCAGTCTCACAAGTCCATGATTTATTCTCAATGGCTAGCAACATAATGTTATGCCATGCATATTCTTTTATCATATCTCGAATGAATCGTCCTTATGATATTTCACCCTAAAGATCTCTCAGTGATCATTTTTAGTTGAGGATGGTGTTGTTGATAGTAGTTGTGTGAAGGATAGAAAAGAGGATTGATATTTCTTATCGTGATAGTGATGGCATGTTTATTCCATCTAAGGTTATAAATGTGAAGGAAGAAGGAGATAAGGTTTTACAATGAGTAATAAGTCATTTTCCTGGTAATATTGCATGAAAGTTAAGTTGGTAGAAGTGATGAGAGAATGAACAATTATTATAAGGGTTAGTTAGTAGGAGTTCATGGAGTGGTTATAGTACTAGGCTTGAATGTGGTGTTGGTAGCATGTGGATGAATGTATGATGCATTAGATGTTTCTTAATATGGGCTCAAGGTTGGTTGAAGGTTAATAGGGAAGTTCAAAAGTCAGAAAGATAGTAAGAGTAACTCCTTTCCCTTCTATCCTCAGTTTAACCATCATTCGAGGGTGAATGATCCCAAGGGGGTGAGGACGAATGATCCCAAGGGGGTGAGGACGAATGATCCCAAGGGGGGATATTGTAACACCCCAAAAATTTCTAAGTTAAGTCCAAACCATTCTTAAATTTGCGTATAAGGTCGTACTAAGTGACTCTTAATTTTTCTTAGGTGTTAAGGTAAATTATTTAGTGTGGGAAGGATTTTGGATATCAATTAAGGTCACTAGAATCTCCTAGCACAAAGTTGAGTTGAAAGAAGTTTCCTTACCCATTAAGTTTTGACATAAGATTTTACTTAGGTCAACTTAATATGACTATATCTCTTAGAATATAAAGAGTTATGTGTTCCATAACTATAAAATTAAAGGTATTTCAATCCTCTTTCCAACGCCACTAACTTAGCATCAATCCAATTTTTGAGTAAAAAGTTATGACCATTTTAGTAACTAGTGTAGTGCAGTTCCGTTTTAGCCGCTGGAAATTCTAAATAAGGTAATTTTCTTCTCCTTATACCGCTAAGAAAACCATAAAAACGGATTTCTTAACTCCTATAAATCCCTAAACAATCCTATTTTCATCTTTTAATCCATCATTCTCTTCTCTCTCAAACCTTAAGGCAAAACCCTAATGAAAAATCAAGGTAGGAGACTCCATTCAAGATTCTTTCAATCTTTTTCAAGATTCTTTCAATCATTTTCAAGATTCTTCTTCAAGGTAAGTCTTTCTCCAAGAATTTCATGCTTTCCAGCTCATATTCCTCCATACAATTATGAATCACTAAATAAAATCATAATTCTTTGTCATAGAGTTTCAAGAAACTAATTCAAGAAATCTCAAGAAAGGTTTTCTTGATTTTTATCCTTCAAGCTAGAGTTTTTATATTGTAATAGAGATCCTTGAGTTGATTTGTTCTTGTCTATATTTTAGCATGAACCCTATTTTGAGTTATAAATTTTAAAAAGTTTTTTTAGGTCAACACTTGAGTTCGTTAACTAAGTTTTGAGAAAGTAAAGATGAGTTTTGAGAAAAGAGTTTCTAAAACATGGTTAGTATGACAATCAAGTATGCCATTAATGTTTAAGCAGTATAGTATCTAGATATACCATCAATGTTTATGCAGTATGACTTCCCGAGTCATCAATGATCATATTATAATATGATTTTGAAATATTTTTGAGAAAGAGTTTTCAAGAATGAGTATGAGGGGACTATGCATTCCCAGAGGCATCAGTTTTTACATTGATAAAGAGAAATTGAGATTTCTAAATGAGTTATGAGTTCAAAAGTGATTTCAAGAGCAGTTGCCTCTTTTAAGAGGGTAGTTTGAGCAATTATCTCAAACCAGAGGAAGAGTTATGTTTTTTTAAAACATATGAGCTTGAGTATATATTATTGGGAGTATTATTGAGCACTGATATGTGGGAGAGTTCAGACAACTCACAGCCCCCATAAACTATGTATGCCAACATGGGTAAGGGGTCATACTTTTTAGATGATTCCTTATTGCTTTTAAGCATACCTTAGTGGATTCACTTAGTTGAGGAGTCCTATATCCCAGCAAGGTATAGGATAGTTCTGGGAGCATAGGTGAGACGTCGTATCATCACATAGGTATAGTGATGGTTGCGGTTAGAGAATCTTCTAATGAAGTTAAAGTATATTTTTATATATCACTTATTATGCTGAGTTCAAAGATGAGAAAGTATTTTGTAAAGCTTTAAATGATTTTACTCATTTATTTCTTTACATTCAGCTTGAGTACAATGTTCTCTATTACAATCCTTTCTTTCAGTTATTTGTTATTCAGCTATGTTACATACTCGTACATTCAATAAACTGATGTCATTCGACCTGCATCTTTTAATGATGCAGATACAGGTTCTTAGGATTATCAACAAGAGTCCATTGATATCACTTCATCTTTTAGGGTGTGTGGGGGTGTAGCCAGCTGTAAGTTCAGGGCTTTTTGGTCTTTTCCAGATTTCTTTAAAACAATACTACGTCGTTTTACCCATGCCTAGGACCCATATATAAGTGATTTTAAACCCAAAACTTACCCATTCAAGTCATTCTCTTAAATTCATCAAAAGAAATTGGGTTCTTCCTCTCCAAAATATTTCTCTCTCTAGAATTTGAAGAAGAAAGCTAGGGTTTCAAGATCAAGCCTCCAAATCCTTCATTGTTTCCAAGCTTTTGGCATC
The DNA here is from genome assembly GCA_029582605.1 of Solanum gracilifrons. Taxonomy (NCBI): domain Eukaryota; kingdom Viridiplantae; phylum Streptophyta; class Magnoliopsida; order Solanales; family Solanaceae; genus Solanum; species Solanum gracilifrons. The sequence goes on along the minus strand of JAJOOH010001722.1, from coordinate 23,580 downwards.
AAGGTATGATAGGTTTCATCCATGGAGCCCTTTCCTCTATGGAATTCCAAAATTCTCCAATTTACAAAGTTAGAATTCCCCAATTGAGTTATGGTTTTCTTCCATGTCATGGGTTCCTTTCAATGTTGATTTATTTGATTGATTTGTGAACTTTTATGCAGGAATTGAAGTAATTGCATGTTGTTAAGTTGATTTCCCATGAACCCATGCAAAATCCATGTTTCCTAAGATATTTTGATATAATGTGGGTCTTGAACTATGAAAGATGAATTTATGAAAATATGCATGTCTTCTCTTTCCGAAATAGATGTAAATGAATTGGAAGATGCTTTGACTTTGAAGACATGATGAAACTTATGAATTATTGAAAATAATGCATGTTCATGAAAGTATGTTTATGACTCAAGAAAGCTTATAGATGAGATTGTCTATACGTTAATGAAAGTATATTTATGACTCAAGAAAGTTTATAGATGAGATTGTCTATATGTTCTATGAAGCTTGGCCACATGACATGAATTACATCTAGATTTGCCCTCAATGCTTTTCGAACTATTTTCCTAAATTAGGTCTTGATTAGTATGGTATCTGGAATGCCATCAATGATCATAGGCCACGATTTCAAAACTATTTCCATTAGTATTAGTAGGGTATCTCTAGTATGAAGTAAATAAATGTGGGTCTTATAAGCTATTATGAAAAGATCATGGACGGTGAAAGGTTTTCTCACACATGGGCTAAGGATTTATCCTATGATAAGGCATGTGGCGACTACCCATGCCTCTTAATGATAAGATAAGTAAAGCCTTAATAACTACTTTGTGGGATTTATGCTTAGTACCGAGAGGATATTGAGATGGAAGTTATTTCCGTGTTGAGGTTAGGTTTTCTAGTAGCAATCTCCCCATCCCTTACCTATGTGCCCCCATAGGATGATGGTCTAGAGAGACATTAGCTAGTGGATCCACTTTAGTTCAGATTCATGGTTCTACCTTGGCAAGTAGGACAACCCTTTTCGGTGTGGGAGACACCGGGGGATCATGTTATAGCTCACATGGTCTTTATGCCGGTTAAGGTTAATTCCAACAATAATGAACTAAGGTTCCTTCAAGAATTATCTCACATGTGTTCAAAGACGGTTTTTCTTGCATTGATCATGATTACTTTTTTATGTTTTCTAACCCTTTTATCTTAAGTTTTAATTTGGTCTTCGCATATCATGAAAATGTCCTTTTTAGCATGATTTCATATTTTTATGCATGGCTAACATACTTAGTGCATTTTTTTACTAACGCATACTCTTTCCTACATTTCCCAAAGTAGGGTTTGATAGTCAATGTTCTCAATTTTGTGGGTAGAGGTTGATTTGAGAGATTTCAAGTTTTGGTGAGTCCTCGTGCTTCAAGGACGAATTTTCATTATTTTCAGTTTTCTTTCTTACTTCCAGTTTTTGGACATAGTGTATGGGCTTGGCCCAATTTCATTCTATTGTATTAGATGGCTATTGAGACAAGTGTTTTAGACTTCCCTTCACTTATAAAACTTTTGAGACTTGAAATGTTTTCTTTATTTCCTTTGCTCTTTTTCCTATATTATGAATGCTAAGTGGCTTGTATGGGGCCTCTCGGGGTCCTATACACCATGTTACATCTAGGGTGTACCCCTAGGTCATGACAAACTTAGTATTCAGAGCACAAGGTTTAGAAAGGTCCTAGGATGTCTCATAAGCCACATCGAGTAGAGTTTTATTTATGAGTGTGAAGCGTGCCACATTTATAAAGAAAAGGCTATAAGATGTTTAGGAAACTCCACTTCTTTCATTACTCTAAAGTCGTGCGATCGAGTGTAACTCTAGGTATCTTTCTCTCCTAACCCCTATTTATGCTTTCCTGAATATGCTTCCATGAAGGAATATTGTGACAAGGAATAGGAATGTTCGTGAAAATGTGAGACAAGAGGTTCCCCAAGTGCCAGTCAACCCTTTGGCGGAGCAACTAACCAGTGATGAGTCTTGAGCCACATTTCATGCATTGGTCCAATCTATGATGGCTCAAGAATATAGGGAGGTTGTAGCTCTCGTGAACCCAAATTTGGGTATGGCGGCAACTAGAGTGAAGGACTTTATCAGAATGAATCCTCTGGAATTTCATGGGTCTAATGTTCAGGAAGATCCTCAAGAGTTCATTGATGAGATGTATAAGGTGTTGATAATTATGGGAGTGACGCCGGTAGAAAAGGAGAAATTGGCTGCTTATCAACTTAAGGGTGTTGCTCAAGTTTGTCCCAACCAATGGAAAGAAGAGAGGGCGGTAGATGAGAGTCCTCTTGATGGGGAGAAATTTAAGGTTGCTTTTCTTGATAGGTTTTTTCCCCTTGAGATGAGAGAGGCAAAAGTACTTGCGTTCATTAACCTTCGCTAAGGAGATATGAGTGTGAAGGAGTATGCTTTGAAATTCACACAATTATCTAAATATGCTCAAACTATGGTTACCGATCCAAGGGTAAGGATGAGTAAGTTTTTTTGTGTCGGGTGCTTCTAACTTAGTCGTCGAAGAATGCCTAACCGTCATGCTTGTTAAGGAGATGGATGTTTCCCGGTTGATGATACATGCACAATAAATAAAAGAAGAAAGGCTAAACAAAAAAACTAGGGATTCAAAGAAGGCAAGAACGGATGATGGTGAGTTTTCACATTCAAGGTTTGAGGGAGGAAATCGTTCTCAAGTAAGGGTTCTAGTGAACAAATGTGGCCTGAGTGTAGGGAGTGTGGGAGAAGACACGAGGGTAAATGCCTAGCTGGTTCTAATGCTTGCTTTGGTTGTGGTAAGATGGATCATAAGATAAGGAATTGTCCTACAGTTGCTAGGAATGAGGGAGATAATTGTCGACGGGCTCAACCCTACCTTTCTTCGGTCCTAGTGGTGGTTGGAAACAAGATAGGTTCTGTGCTCTTCAAACTCAAGAAGATCATGAGGGTTCCCCGGATGCGGTAATTGGTAAGTTAAGGTCTTTTAGCTTGTGGTTATGCATTACTTCATATTGAGTGTTTCATCGGATATGGTAAGACTCCATGTATGGAGATGGTGTTTGGAGTAGTCCTTGAAAATCCTTGTGGAAACTTCTTAAGTGTTTACTTGTATCAATGGTTTAGTGGTTGTTAAGACGTTGGTGATATGTTTGGGATTGAGGGAGATGGATTTAAAAAGACTAGTGGGGGTTTGCTCCCAAGGGGGAGATAGTGTGCTTCATGGTTGGTACTTAAGTAGAACAATGTTGGTTTTTGAAGAGTTCCTTATTATGGTTGATGAGTCAAAGTTTGGAGGCGATGTGACTTCTTAGTAGCCCTATCTTTTTCCTTCTATCTTGGAGTCTAGCTTGAGGCCTTAGCCGTCATGGTTCACTCTTTAGGATTCTTGTGTCTTAGTCATTCTCATGTTTCCTCATGCATGCATACTCATGAAAAGTTTTGATTTTCAAAAATAGGATTTAATTTAATTTATTGCTTCGTGTTTATGTGCATTTGAGTATGATCTTGCATGTTTGTCTTATGAAAAGATGTTTTAAAAAAGTATGCTTTCGCTTGAAGTTGAAGTTTCCTCCTCGGATATGTGCATTTATGTGATTACATTCATGTTGGGTTGCTAGGTCTAGTTCCTATCTTCCTTATGATGTTTAGAATATGTTCTATCTTGGAGTCGAGGTTCCTCCTTGATTATGTGCATTTTTATGAAGTTGCATTATGATTGGGTTGTTAGTTTCTCTCTTACTCTTTTCATGCTAGTTTGAGTTTCATTCGAGGAAGAATGTTTCCAAGGGGGAAATAATGTAACACCTCAGAATCGAGTAGACTAAGCAAGCATCTAAGTGACAAGTCACTAGCTAAGGATTTGAGCCTCAAAACCCTTCACGAAGGCCCAGACAGGTCGTGAAGGGCACCACGAGGCGTAGTGTAGCCCGTGGTGGCTCACAGAGTTGAGCCAAGGAAGTATGAATCAAGAAATCTTATAGATGAGATTGTCTATATGTTCTATAAAGCTTGGCCACATGACATGAATGACATCTAGATTTACCATCAATACTTTTCGGACTATTTTCCTAAATTAGGTCTTGATTAGTATGGTATCCGGAAGGCCATCAATGATCATAGGCCACGATTTCCAAACTATTTCCATTAGTATTAGTAGGGCATCTCTAGCATGAAGTAAATCAATGTGGGCCTTAAAATCTTTTATGAAAAGATTATGGCCGGTGAAAGGTTTTCTCACACATGGTCTAAGAAGTTATCATATGATAAGGCATGTGGTGACTAGCCATGTTTCTTAATGATAAGATAAGTCAAGACTTAATATCTACTTCATGGGATTTATGCTTAGCATCGAGAGGCTATTGAGATGGAAGCTCTTTTCGTGTTAAGGTCGGGTGTTGATGAGTCCGAGATTTGGACTCATTTGGGACTTTATTTATAATGATTTAGTGTCCTCAAATGCTTGTTTTGTGCCATTAATTGATGTAAAACCCTTGATTTCCAGTATATGGATTGAGGAAAAGGCAAGGACACTAATTTGCAAAAAGGAATGAAGTAAGCTGAAAGAGTGAAGAAAAGGAAGCCTGGTGATCGCCAAGTATACTTGGCGAGTCACCGAAGGGCTTCTTGACCGCCTAAAGTTCCAGTGTGCCAAGCTCTGAAGGAGAAAATCAAGTCGGCGAGAGAAAGGAGCAGTCAGTGGATCGCCGAGTGGTTCCGCGATGCAATGTTGGATCGCCCAAAGTTACAGACCTTGAGGATGCTGAAGGCCAAGACAGAAAGGCGATGAAATTGGCTAAAGGGTGCATCACTGAGTGGATCGGCGAGCCTGACTTACTGCGCCGAATAGCTCTTCGCAGCACATTTTTGGTGACTATAAATACATTTTTGAACATTTAGTTTAGCATCATATTTTCATTATAGATAATTTTCATTTTGGAATTGTAATTCTTCTGAGTATTGAAACAAGTTTTCTGTAGTTTTTCCCTTAACTTTTGGAGAATTGAAGTTTTTCACTTTTGAGAAATTGAAAATGAGTTTTTGATTCTTCAATTTGGACCTTTGTAAACACGAAATCAATCTTACCGAGTTGATGGAAACTAAATTTGGTAACAATTTTTATCTTTTCATGATGTCTAGCTAAAACCCCAATTCTTGGGGTGTGATTATGTGATTATGGGCTGATTTAGTTTATGGGCATTGCTAATTGTTAGTTTAAATGTTGTTTAGAAGTAATTTCAATCATTAATTGTGGTTTAATTTAAGAATTGTAGTTGCAAATGCAGTTTTACCTTTGTGTTTTTGGCTTGCGAGAGAGAGAGGGGCTTTAAAACTAAGATTATTGATTGATGGTCTATGGGTATTAGGTTGTCATGGATTCAGCTCAAGAGAGTGAATCCTAAACCCTTCTCCACACATTCACCTCGAGAGAGTGAATGGACTAAGGCGTAGGTTGTTCTTATGTTGCATGCTTGCCGATGTTCAAGAGAAATCGACTTGATTCAAGGTAAATTGTTGGAGAGAAAATTTACCTCCTCTATAGTCTAGCTTAATCACTAATATCTAGCTATTTTCTAATAGTTACAATTACCCATTTGTCAACATTAGCCTATAATCGAATCACATCCCAAGAATCCGTCTCATTATTGTCATTTTTGTGTTATTTGTTGCTATTGTAGTTGATAATTAAAACCAAAACCCCGTTATTTGACATTAGTGTCACTCCCTGATTTGAATTATGTTTTTATTCAATAATGTCTATTCCTATGACTGGCTTGATCATATTCGTACTTTTCGATTGAATCTTAAACACGTACCACTCCTTGTGGGATTTGACCCCAACTCATTTAGTTGGGTTATATATTGACTAGCGATCATTGACACTTAGAATTGGATGAAGTATCCTTGAAATGTTCAAAGATGATTTTACTTGCATTGATCATGATTACGTTTTATGTTTTCTAACCCTTTTATCTTATGTTTTAACTTGGTTTTCGCATATCATGAAAACATCCTTTTTAGCATGATTTCATATTTTTGTGCATCGCTATCATACTTAGTTCATTTTTGTACTAACGCATACTCTTTCCTACATTTCCCCAAATGTAGGGTCCGACAGTCAGGGTTCTCAGTCTCAAGGATAGAGGTTGATTTGAGAGATTTTGAGCTTTGGTGAGTCATCATGCTTCGAGGACAGATTTTCATTATTTTCAGTTTTCTTTCTTACTTCCAGATTTTGGACATGATGTATGGGCTAGGCCCAATTTCATTTTATTGTATTAGATGGCTATTTTTTTAGGTGTTTTTTGTATCTTTTATGTATTTTTCTTGATTTTTATATTTTTGGATATTTACGAAGAAAAATAAAATAAAATTGGACAGTTACAAAAATAATTAAAATTTTGATACTTTTTCGTTTCGATATTCTAAAGTCATTAGTGCAAGTAGAAATTTTTTTGAGGTGATTTTGTATTTTTTATTTATTTATCTTGATTTTTATATTTTTCGGACATATACGTAGAAAAATAAAAAAAATCGGACAATTACGAAAAGAAGTTAATTTTTTTATATTATTGTCGTTTCGATATTGTAAAGTCATTGGTGCAAATAAAAAAAAATTGAGATGTCTTTTGTATTTTTTAGGTAGTTTTCTTGAATTTTATATTTTACAAATATTTAAACGAAAAAAATTCGGACAGTTACGAAAAGAAGTAAGATTTTGATCTATTTTTTGTTTCGATATTGTAAAATAATTGGTGCTTGTCGAAAAAATTTTGAGGTGTATTTTTGTGTATTTTTCTTGATTTACAATTTTTCGGACATTTACGAGGAAAAAAAAAAAGGACTATTATGAAAATAAGTAAAATATTGATATTTTTTCGTTGCGATATTAAAAAGTCATTGATGCAAGTGGAAATTTTTTTGAGGTGTTTTTTGTTTTTTTTTGTATTTTTCTTGAATTTTAAATTCTTTGGACATTGAAGAAGAAAAATAAAAAAAATTGGGACAGTTACGTAAAATTTTGATATCTTTTTCGTTGCAATATTGTTAAGTCATTGGTGCAAGTCAAAAAAATTTGAGGTGTTTTTTGTATCCCTTATGTATTTTTCTTGATTTTTATATTTTTCGGACATTTACGAAGAAATATAAAAAAAAATTGGATAGTTACGAAAAGAAGTAAAATTTTGATTATTTTTTCGTTTCGATATTTTAAAGTCATTGATGCAAGTCAAAAAAAAATTGAGGTGTTTTTTGAATTTTTTATGTATTTTTCTTATTTTTGTATTTTGCGGACATTTACGAAGAAAAAAAAATCGGAGTCGAAATTCTTTTGAGGTGTTTTTTGTATTTCTTATGTATTTTTCTTTATTTTTATATTTTTTGGATATTTACGAAGAAAAATAAAAAAAATTCGGACAATTACGAAAAGAAGTAAAATTTTGATTTTTTTTATTTCGATATTCTAAAGTCATTGATGCAAGTCGAAATTTCTTTGGGTGTTTTTTGTATTTTTTTTAATTGTATTTTTCTTGATTTTTAAATTTTACGGACATTTACAAAGAAAAATAAAAAAGATTAGGATAGTTACGAAAAGAAGTAAAATTTTGATATTTTTTTCGTTTTGATATTGGTAAGTCAATGGTACTAGTCAAAAACATTTTGAGGTGCTTTGAATTTTTTATGTATTTTTCATAAATTTTTATATTTTATGGACATTTATGAAGAAAAATAAAAAAAAAATTCAGACAATTAAAAAAAGAAGTAAATTTCTGTTTTTTTTTTTTTTGCGTTTTTATATTGTAAAATCATTGGTGCAATTTGAAATTTTTTTGAGATAATTTTTGTATTTTTTAAAATATATTTTACTTGATTTTTATATTTTTCGAACATTTACGAAGAAAAATAAAAAAGTTTCTGACATTTACGAAAAGAAGTAAAATTTTAATATTTTTTTCATTTCGATATTCTAAAGTCATTGGTGCAAGTCGAAATTCTTTTGAGATTTTTTTTGTATTTTTTTTTCTGTATTTTTCTTGATTTTTATATATAACAGACATTTTGAAGAAAAAAATATGTTTCGGACATTTACGAAAAGAAGTAAAATTTTGATATTTGTTTCGTTTCGTTAGTTTGAAGTCATTGTTGCAAGTTGAATCTTTTTTGAGGTGTTTTCTGTATTTTTTTAATGTATTTTTCTTGATTTTTATATTTTTCGGACATTTACGAAGAAATATAAAAAAAATTGGATAGTTACAAAAAGAAGTAAATTTTGATTATTTTTTCGTTTCCATATTCTAAAGTTATTGATGCAAGTCAAAAAGAATTTGAGGTGTTTTTTGTAAATTTTTTTTATGTATTTTTCTTGATCACTTTTTCCGTTTCAATATTGTAAAGTCATTGGTGCAAGCCGAATTTTTTTCCAGGTATTTTATGTATTTTTTCCTTATTTTTCTTGATTTTTATTTTTTCTGACATTTACGAAGAAAATTAAAAAAAATTGACAGTTACGAAAAGAAGTAAAATTTTTATATTCTTTTCGTTTTGATATTCTAAAGTAATTGGTGCAAGTGAAAAAAAATTTGAGGGGCTTTTTGTACTTCTTATGTATTTTTCTTAATTTTTATATTTTATGGACATTTATGAAGAAAAATAAAAAAACTTTCACACAGGTACGAAAAGAGGTAAAATTTTGATGATTTTTTTTGTTTCGATATTGTAAGGTCATCGGTGCAACTCAAAATTGTTTTGAGGTGTTTTTTTGTATTTTACTTGATTTTTATATTTTTCAGACATTTACGAAGAAAATAAAAAAAATTTGGACACTTATGAAAAGAAGTAAAGCATTTAATTTTGTTTTGTTTTGATATTCCTATGTCTTTGGTATAACTCGAAATTTTTGTGAGGTGTTGTTTGTATTTTTCTTGATTTTTATATTTTGCGGACATTTACGAAGAAAAATAAAAAAAACTTCAGACAGTTACCAAAAGAAGTAAAATTTTGATATTTTTTTGGTTAGATATTCTTAAGTCATTGGTGCTACTCGAAATTTTTTGAGGTATTTTTTGTATTCATATATTTTATTGGTTTTTATATTTTGCAGACATTTACGAAGAAAAATAAAAAACAATCAGACAGTTACCAAAAGAAGTAAAATTTTGATATTTTTTTAGTTCAATATTTTTAAGTCATTGCTGCAGGTCAAAAATTTTTTATTTATTTTTTGCATTTTGTTTTTACTTTTCTTGATTTTTATAATTTACGGACATTTACAAAGAAAAAAAATCGAATAATTACAAAAAAAATAAAAAAATTTGATCATATTTTTTTTTCGATATTGAAAAGTCATTGGAACAAGTTGAAATTTTTTTAAGGTATTTTTGTATTTTTTATGTATTATTCTTGATTTTTATATTTTCAGACAGTTACGAAGAAAAATAAAAAATATTCGGACTGTTACGACAAGAAGTAAAATTTTGATCTTTTTTTCATATCGACATTTTAAAGTAATTAGTGGAGGTCCAAATTTTTTTGAGGTATTTTTTTCTATTTTTATATATTTTTCTTGATTTTTAAATTTTTTGGACATTTAAGAAGAAAAATAAAAATATTTTGGAAAACCATGAAAAGAAGTAAAAATTTGATCATTTTTTTGTTTCGATATTTTAAATTCATTAGTGCAAGACATTTACGAAGAAGAATGAAAAAATTTCGGACAGTTATGAAAAGAAGTAAAATTTTTATTTCTTTCTTTTCGATATTCTAAAGTCATTGATGCAACTCAAAAATATTTTATGGTGTTTTTTGTAATTTTCTTGATTTTTATATTTTACGGAAACTTACGAAGAAAAAAAAATTTCGGACTGCTTAGAAAAGAAGTAAATATTTGATATTTTTTCATTTCAATATTCAAAAGTCATTGGTGCAAGTCGAAATTTTTTTGAGGTGTTTTATGTATTTTTTATGTATTTTGATTTATTTTTAACTTTTTCAGACATTAACGAAGAAAAATAAAAAAAAATTGGACAGTTACGAAAAGAACTTAAATTTGATATTTTTTCATTTCGAAATTCTAAAGTCATTGCTGCAAGTCAAAAAAATTCAAGGTTTTTTTTACATTTTTTTATGTATTTTTCCTAATTTTTATATTTTTCGGACATTAACAAAGAAAAAAAAATAAAATTCGGACAGTTACGAAAGGAAGTAAAATTTTGATATTTTTGTGTTTCGATATACTAAAGTCATTTGTGCAGGTCAAAAAAAATTTGAAATGTTTTTGTATTTTTTATGCATTTTCCTTAATTTTAATTTTTTACAGACATGAAGAAAGATTAAAAAAAAAAAGACAATTACGAAAAGAAGTAAAATTTTAATCTATTTTCGTTTCAATATTGTACAGTTATTGGTGAAAGTCGAAATTTTTTTTGACCTATTTTTTGTATTTTTTATGTATTTTTATATTTTCGGACATTAATGAAGAAAAATAAAAATATTTTGGACAATTAGAAAAAGAAGTAAAATTTCGATATTTTTTCGTTTAGATATTCTAATGTCATTGGTGCAAGTTGAAATTTTTTTGAAGTGTTTTTTGTATATTTTTTTTATGTATATTTCTTGATTTTTATATTTTACGGACATGAAGAAAAAAAATAAAAATGGACAGTTAATAATAGAAGTAAAAAAATTATATTTTTTTCCCTTTAATATTGTAAAGTCGTGCAAGTCAAAAAAAACTTGAGGTGGTTTTTGTATTTTTTATAAATATTTCTGACATTTAGGAAGAAAAATAAAAAAATCAGACAATTATGAAATGAAGTAAAATTTTGATATTCTTTTCGTTACGATATTCTAAAGTAATTGGTGCAAGTCGAAATTGTACTGAGGTGTTTTTGGTAATTTCTTTTATTTAATTTACTTGATTTTCATATTTTACGAACATATACGAAGAAAAAATAAATCGGACAGTTACGAAAAGAATTAAGATTTTGGTCTTTTTTGGGTTCTATATAGTAAACTCATTGGTGCAAGTCAATTTTTTTTTGAGGTATTTTTTATATTTTCATGTATTTTTCTTATTTTTATAAATTTTTGGACATTAAAGAAGAAGAAAAAAATTGGATAGTTACGAAAAGAAGTAAAATTTTAATTATTTTTTCGTTTCGATATACTAAAGTTATTGCTGCAAGTCAAAAAAAATTTAGGTTATTTTTTTGCATTCTTTATGTATTTTTCTTGATTTTAATATTTTACGGATATTTACAAAGAAAAATAAAAAAGTTTCGGACAGTTACAAAAAGAAGAAAAATTTTGATCTTTCTTTTTCGTTTCAATATTGTAAAGTCACTTGTAGAAGGCGAATTTTTTTTGAGGTATTTTTTTATATATTTTTCTTGATTTTTATATTTTATGGACATTTACGAAAAAAAAATGTTGGACATTTACGAAAAAGAAGTAGAATTTGCTCTTTTTTTCGTTTCAATATTGTAAAGTCATTGGTGCTAATCCAAAATTTTTGAGGTATTTTTTGTACTGTTTGTGTATTTTTCTTGATTTTTATATTTTTCGGATATTTAGGAAGAAAAATAAAAAAAATTCGAAACTTACTAAAAGAAGTTAAATTTTGATATTTTTTCGTTTCAATATTGTTTAGTCATTGGTGTAAGTCTAATTTTTTTTGAGGTGTTTTCTGTATTCTTCATGTATTTTTTTTATTTTTATTGATATTTACGAAGAAAAATAATTTTTTTGGACAGTTATGAAAAGAAGTAAAATTTTGATCTTTTTTCGTTTTGATATCGTCAAGTCATTGAAGCAGGTCAAAAAAAAATTGAAGTGTTTTTTGTATTTTTATGTATTTTTCTAGATTTTTATATTTTTCAGACATTTACGAAGAAAAATAATTTTTTTTTGGACAGTTGGAAAAGAATTAAAATTTTGATATTTTTTCGTTTTAATATTCTAAAGTCGTTGATACAAGTCGAAAAAATTTTGAGGTTTTTTTTTTGTATTTTTATATATTTTTCTTGATTTTTATATTTTACGGACATCTACGAAGAAAAATAATTTTTTTGTTTTTTGTACTTTTTTTATGTATTTTTTATTTCTATGTTTTTCGGACATTTACGATGAATAATAAAAAAAATTGTAAAGTTATTTAAGAAGTAAAGTTTGATCCTTTTTTCGTTTCGATATTGTAAAGTCATTGGTGCAAGTAGAAATTTATTTTGAAGTGTTTTTTGTAAAATTTTTTATGTATTTTGCTTGCTTTTTTATATTTTACGGACATTTACGAAGAAAAATAAAAAAAAATTGGTCAGTTACGAAAAGAAGTAAAATTTTGATATTTTTTCGTTTTGATATTTTAAAGTTATTGGTTCAAGTTGAATTTTTTTTGAGGTGTTTTTTGTATTCTTAATATATTTTATTGATTTTTATATTTTACGGAAATTTACGAAGAAAAATAATATATTTTCGGACACTTATCTCCATAAGCATCCAAAGCTGCCAACTCATTGGTAGACGAAAAGAAGTAATATTTTGATCTTTTTTTCGTTTCGATATTGTAACTCATTGGTGCAAGTCAAAAAAATTTTGAGGTGTTTTTTGTATTCTTTATGTATTTTATTGATTTTTATATTTTTCGTACATTTACAAAAAATAAAAAAAATTCGACAGTTATGTAAAGAAGTAGAATTTTGATATTTTTTTCGTTTCGATATTTAAAGTCACTGGTGCAAGTCGAAATTTTTTTGATGTCTTTTTTGATTTTTTAAGTATTTTTATTGATTTTTATATTATTTGGACATTTACGAAGAAAAAAAAATAAAATCGGACAGTTACGAAAAGAAGGAAAATTTTGATCTTTTTTCCGTTTCGATATTCCAAAGTCATTGGTGTCAAAAAAAATTGAGATGTTTTTTGTTTTTTTTAATGTATTTTTCTTGTTTTTTATATTTTTCAGATATTAACGAAGAAAAATAAAAAGAATTCAGACAGTTACGAAAAGAAGTAAAATTTTGATATTTTTTCGTTTCGATATTCTAAAGTCGTTGGTGCAAGTTGAAAATTTTTTGAGGTGTTTTTTGTATTATTATGTATTTTTCTTGATTTTTATATTTTACGGACATTTACGAAGAAAAATAAAAAGTTTTCGGACAGTTACGAAAATAAGTAACATTTTGATCTTTTTTCGTTTCGATATTGTAAAGTCATTGGTGCAAGACGGAATTGTTTTGAGATGTTTTTGGTATTTTTTGTGTATTTTTCTTGATTTTTATATTTTTCAGACCTTAACGAAGAAAAATAAAAAAATTTGGACAGTTAGGAAAAGAAGTAAAATTTTATATTTTTTCGTTTCGATATTCTAAAATCATTGATGCAAGTCTAAATTTTTTTGAGGATTTTTTTCGTATTCTCTTTTTATTTTTCTTGATTTTTATATTTTATGAACTTTTACGAAGAAAAATAAAAAAAATGCGGATAGTTATGAAAAGAAGTTAAATTTTAATCTATTATTTGTTTCGATATTGTAAAGTCATTGGTGCAAGTCAAAAAAGATTAGAGGTGTTTTTTGTATTTTTTCTTGATTTTTATGTTTTACGGACATTTACGAAGAAAAATAAAAAATATTCGGACAGTTACGAAAAGAAGTAAAATTTTGAAGTATGACTAAGTCAGTAAATTAACAAGAGTATTAAGAGGTGTACACGAGATCATATGTAGTCGGATGAGGTTCTAATTGAGTTTATTGTTTTCATGTATGCCTAGATTGCATAATTGATTTGTCAATGTGGAGTACGCTGATGTAAGCATTATTGATCACCCTTAAGAATTTGGTAAGAATGATTTTATATAGTCAATGACGAGCCTCTTGAATATAGAAGGATGTTAATGGTAGGCTAAGCAGGAGAAGTCAGATTATTAAGAGTCCGACTAAGAGGCCTTATAAGCCAATGAGAAGAGGATAAGAGAAGCATCTTAGAAAGAGGTCTTAGAATAAGACTTAGTACTTGCTTATGGAGAGTTCAGTACCCATGAGATAAGTTTTCCCCGGATATTATAGTAAAGGGAATATAAACTAGTTTAGAGATAATGAAATAAATTCATAGCTTTCTAGTGACAGTTGTAAACTTAAAGGGGAGATGATAAGATGAGAAACCAAGTCAAGTGTTGAGAATCAGATAGTAATGTGTTCAGGAAGATTTAAAGTGATATATCAATCCATTCATACTCTGAGAGTATTCCTCAAAGTTCAGTCATTATATCGTATTGTTGATGTTTCAAATTTTAGAATTGTGTCTATGACGTATGCTCATACATTGCAGAGAGATTCACATCTATGCTCAGTTTCCAGAATTAGGGGCAAAAACTTTAGCCCATTGATTGTAATCTTACTGCATAAAGTTATGGATATCAGCCTCATCATATGAACCTATTCATATAAGCACTCATGTCTCATAGTATGTTCAATTTCGCAAAAACATGATTTGATCCTAACGGCTAGCAAAATAACGTTATTTCCTATGTAGTATTATATTAGAATTCTTGAATGAATCGTGCTTAGGAACTTTCGCTCTAAAGCTCTTTCAGTGATCCTTTTTAGTTTTGATAGTGATGTTGTCGATAGTAGTTGAGTAATAATAGACGGAGAGGGTTGTGTTTCTTATTGTTATAGTGATGATGTGTTTATTCCATCTAAAGTTATAAATGTAGAGGAAGAAGAGGATGAAGTTTTACTATGAGTAGTAGTTAAATGAAAGGAATTAGTGGGTTCCTGGTTGTAATATGTGAAATTCAATTGGTAGAGATGATGAGAGAATGAGAAATTCTTATAAGAATTGGTTAGTAAGAGTCCATAGAGTGGTTATAGTACTGGGCTTGAATGTTGTGTTGGTAGCATGTGGAGGATTGCATGATGCATTAGGTGGTTCTTGATTAAGACTCGAGTTTGGTTGAATGTGGTGGTAAGGAGTAATACTCTTGGCATGAGACTTCCTATAGAGGTATAAAACCTGAATCTTGTGATTTAGATTAGAATAATCACCCTATGTTAAATACTTTGTGATTTTGACTTAGGCTTGAATATAGTAATGGCAGACTATTAGACTCAGACTTGGATAAGAGTAGTCATATACCCTTGGGGGAGCTATGAGTTGTAGCCAAGGAGGTGTGGTGATAAGAAAGAAGAGCATAGTTGGGAAGTGTTTCTAAGCTTCAAAGCTACCCGTTATATCGCTCAAGGCATAGTATTCTTATTCTTACTTCGTGCCCCTATATCCCTTGATTTATGTCAGATAACTTCACATAAAGCGTAACTATGTTCAAACTCATATCGTTCGAAACTTATGTGCTATAAGGAGTTCCAAAAACTCATAGTATGAATCAGTTTTGCCTATGTTAATAGGCAGGTCCAGAATTCAGAGATATAGTAAGAGAAAACCCTTTCCACTCTCAGTCTAGCCGTCATTCGAGGACGAATGATCCCAAGGGGGAGATATTGTAACATCCGAAAACTTCTAAGTTAAGACTCAAACCATTCTTCATTGTGAATAAGATTGTACCAAGTGATTCTAAATTTTCTTAGATAGTGAGCAAATAATTATGTAGCAAAACTTTTTTTCATCAAAATAAAAGTAGCATACAATTTAAATGAATATTACATTTCACAAACAACAAAAAATACTTTTAGTAAAATTGTTGGATAAAATCTCTTCATTAAAACTTAATCAATAATATAGATAATTCACTCTTTTCAATGAGAACAGTAAACACTAGAATATGTAGTCCATTTTTTCTCACAAAACAATGACCTTTATCTTCTCTTTGCAAAATTGATAAATGGTAAGCCTTTTTTAGTCAACTATAAATAGAATGTAAAGTAGAAAAAGTATAGCCACAATTTATTAAGTTTAACATTAGATTATAAAGGGATACCTCACAAGAAATGTTGTTCAACCTTGAGACTTCGTGCTGATAATGTTTTGTAAAATTTAAGAACAAAATCATCATATACATAAAAGAGAACCCTAGACCCGCCTACGTGGCACCACCACAAACCAGGATTCCCTTTTAATTTGTTTTATTTCCAAAACTAGCCTTCCCTTTCATGAAAAGTTGTGACTTTTATGAAGAGTTGCGACTTTTATGAAAGTTTGAGAATTTTATGAAAAGTTGCGACTTTTATAAAAAGTTGCGACTTTTATCAAAAGTTGTGACTTTTATGAAAGGTTTTGACCTTTTCGATAAGACACAATAAGAATTTGTTCACACTACCTTTTGTTGTCTATAAATAGAGGAATTTCCTCTCATTTTAAAACAACGAAAACTTTGAACTTCTTCTTCTTCTTTTGGACAATTAAATAATTGTGAACTTTGCTCATGTTGAATGACTCACTGACACCATTTTTTGTATCAATACACTGGTGAATAGAATCGTTCTTTCCTGAGAAGATCTATTCCTTTAAATCTCGGGTACTAGGGGGAATAATTTCCTTAAGGGGACACTGTGCATTCAGTAGGCTCGATTTTTTCCATTTTGTTTCATTCTATTGTTACATATCCTGGTATGTTTTTACACTCATTAATTTATGCTTACATTATTAATTTTTATTTTTGAGTACATGCTTTAAATTTTGTTGTTTATGTTTCTGCAATATTATTGTTATAAGTATTTGTTAGTACATATTAAATAAAAAAACGTTAATTGAGTATTCAAGCAAGTTTTCTCTACTGGAATTGTTGAACGTACAATAAAAAAAACCCTTACAAATCTCTAATTTGTTCATCAACAATGTCATTCCTTCACATACAATGATGAGATTTTGTGTTCTTTAGAAAATCCTCTGAGAGTTAATAACTTTGCATGCCCAAATTTTTTTCACTGATGTTGTTGTTATCTATTCTTACTAAATTTTATCACTAGATATTATGAGTACTTTAAGGATTGAAAGTTGATTGAAGTGTTAGTCAATTTTTTGAGGTATATTATTTTAAAACATGAGAACTTTTTTGGTTAGAATGATTTGTTATCATCATTGGATATCTCATAGTTTACTCCATTTAATGTATGTTTTTTCTCGCTATTTTGTTGTCTCCTTAAAATTGTATTGATTATTTTTCGTTTGGTATGCATATGATCTCACTTGGACAAAGCTTTCGTCCTTTTAATGTTTTTCTTTATTTCCTTTTCATTCAGCTCTACTAAATATTTTTGGTGTGAGTTATGATTATTTTCAGCAAGCTTAATTTGAAGTATATGAAACAAAACCTGCTCTAAATAAAAATAATATCTTAAGCTACAAAGATATGTCTATTAACATAGATTTGTTGTCCTTTGTGTCCCAAGTCATTGCTGAGCATTTGAGTTATCTAGGTTAGACTCATTTTTAATTTTTTAATGTTCGAGAATATTTCTTTAACACGAGTCTAGAATCCAATATGTTGATCTACTTGTACTTTCATAATGCAACAACTATGCATACATATTTCTGAAAAAGTCGTAAAGTTGCATTGATGAAGCATCTAGAAGGGCCTTCAGAGCAGCAGTTTACTGAAGAATGAATTTCTAAAAGGGTCAACAATATTATTTTGCTGTTGTTTCAAATTTATTTTTCTCTTTCCATAAATTTTGTCAGAATAACAAAGTAACAATAACGAAATGTGGTGAACGTTTGACCTTAGACAAGTAGATTGTCTCTAAAAAAATTTATTTATGTTGTTGTGCTATACATTTTTAACGGTCTTAACTTATTTATAACTAATATTGATTATCGAAATTTTTTATATAATTTGGTTTTAAGAAGGAGATATTCTAACCATAAGATTATTAGTTCTATATTTTTCATGTACAAAAAAATAGGAAAAAATATGTTTAATCGCTACTTAAAAATATCACTCAATTTTAACAAGACAATTATATCATCAAACATATATTATGATATTTTTAATCATTCATTATATATTTAAAATTCTTGAGATATGCTATAATGTCAAATCATTTAATTTCTGTTGAAATTTTCTTAAAACCTAATAAAATCTACTTTTTTCTTATAACAGTCGATTATTCGAAAGGCTGTTCAAAAGCTTAGAAAGATTATTTATGCCCGCGCGAAGTGCGGGTAAATTACCTAGTAACAATATAAAGATGAAGACAAGAAGACTGTAATAAAAGAGGAACAATATAAGATAATTTTCTTTCTTTAAAGTGTATTCAACATTATTTTCAACACCACTATTTATAGGATTACATTGAGGTATACCAAAGGGTGTCATAAACAATACATTAACCTTTGAGAATTACTACCTATTAAGGAGGAAATAAACCTAGGAGTTATGGTCATCCATTTGACCATATTATCAACAACATTACTACCAATAAAGGAGGAAATTAACCTAGGAGCTATGGTCATCCATTTAACCACATTATCAACAACATTACTGCTCATAAAGAAGGGAATTAACCTAGGAGTTATGGTCATCCATTTAACCACCAAAATGATTTACAACACGTTCTTATTTATTTTCTAGTTTGTGATAATATAGGCGTAAAGGGGTGGGGAGTGATGGTTCAAGGTGGGATAGTCAAATGATTGGAATTGGGGATGTTGGGTGAGTGTGGAGAGGACAATGAATGTGAAATGTCACTTGTGAAACTTATTTTCCTTATTTTTATCAGGAAAATTATTTTAAGGAGTTTGTTTTTCTAGAAAAATTAATTTTAAAAATATTTGACCAACGAAATATAGAATAACATTTCCCTCCATACCAAACACACTTAACTTTTGTTTCAAGAAGTTTCCTTCTATATATAGTGCCTTCAATTTTTTTAAATATGTCTAGATATTTTGGTTAATTATATTCACCTTAACTAGTTAATATTTATGTAACATATTTTTCCCCAGGCCATTTATACGAATTCGTTGACATTTTCTAATAATATATGCAATGATATAATTATTATAAAATAAAAAAGTCATTAGACAGACATTATATATATATATGTATCCCAAAAAAAATGACATAGTTTATTTTTTCAACGTATATTATTTTTCTACTAATTCTAATAAATTTCTAAAAATAACATGAAACGCAAGATACAATTTCCTTTAGTCACTCCATTTTGTTCATTGATGCATGGTAAACTGAACTAATTAATATTGTAAATATTTATTAATTAATTGATGATATTTTCAATAATTGAATTTTATGAATAAAATATTTTTCTTGACTACACTAGAATTTAAGATATAAAAACTTAACTCCACTAAAAATTTACACTAATACTTAATTTTTGCTAACTTAATTATCTAAATGTTAAGTACTTAAGTTAAGAAATTTTATTGGCCAGACGGGCGGCCTATATGAGTCATAGCCGCCCGCCTGGAATGGAAACTCTTTGATTCCCTACCGGGATCGTAGAAGCTCTGACAACAATTTGAAGGATCATATTTTATTTATAAACTCATAAGTTCTTGAACCTTACTTCAAGTTCTATCTATTTCATATGTTTTGCATGTTTTTGTCTATCGAAATTACTAGCAACATCCTTATTTATAAAAGTATGAGATCAAATTAAACTAGGACTAAAAAACCTTTTCCTATACAAACTAGGACAAACAAATCCTAACTAGACATTAATTATACTTCTTCAGATTTGACATTTCCATTTCATGCACTCTGTGAAATATCATCTAAACACCTAACTTAATCAAAAGAACTATTTTAAACTCCTCAACGTTTGTGTGTTCCTCACCATGACTAATGAAATTACTTATTTTTTTTATCTTCAATCTTACTAAGATCATTCACAAAGATATTTCTTTCGAAAAAACTTAATCTGATCAGAATATAAATATTAAAAGGTTATTTTGAAAGGAAATATCTTTTGAAAGAACTCAATTTCTTCTAATTTTGAAGAATCGTACAACTCAATGGTGACTTTTTATCTTTCTCATAAGCAAGTAAGTTCAAAATGTTGCCTAATGAATCATCATTTTGTTTAGGCATAATGCATAAATGTGCCCTTTACCTTATCTTTATTTGACATTTATGCCCTCCAATCTCGGGTGTGAACAAGTAGATACACACGTCCTATAGATTATATATAAATATTCTTGGAATAATTTTTTTTTCACTTATCACAAACTAGAAAATAAATAAGAAACCTATTTATTTACCAACAAAACTTGTCCACTTTGTTATTTCCTTGAGAGAATGATTGTTTGTAAAAGTCAACATCATGTTTCCCTCAATCCAATTATCATGTCTAGATTATGTGGATTTGAAGGAATTTTACAATTGAATAGAAGTATCTGCCATTTGAGGTTTGCTTTCAGTCTATTTGATATAGAAAATTCATATAATTTTCCTCACTCCTTATCAAATTGTTGATATCTAGATTTGGCATACACAATTGAAATAAACAAAGTTTCATTGGATCTTACGTATTATAATCTAGCAAATATTGAACAACTAAGATCCTCTATCCAAAAAACCCAATCTTATTTGATAGAACAAAATACAAAGTATGTTCTTTAAAGAAATTCATCAAACACTCGGAGCACAATTAGTTTTACTTAAAAATCTTACAAAACATGAAAAACAAATGTTAGGATATTCAAATTCTACAAGGCCTCTCCCTCCTTTCTTTTCCACCATTGTTTGCACTGGATCCATGACCCAGCTCGTCATATCCCATGACATCACCAAATTCACCATTACTAACTTCAACACCAACACCGCCACAATTTTTTGAATCCATGAACCGTTCGGTGACCTATGCCAACACAAGTTTAGGCTGTTCTTATTATAGTTGTTGCTTTTCTGTTTCGTTGTTGTGGGTTCCCTCTTTCAGATGGAACATTTTCCTTTTCTTTTTCTGGAGCACTTTTCAACAACTTTAACCTTTGGATTAGCAAAGAAAGTTTAGTAAGAATAAAGTAAATTGTCTTGGCGTCTCAACATGACGATAAAAGTTAGCGTCATGTAGTTAGTAGGTCATCATGGAAATCACTTCTTGTAACAATCAATTTGGTAGATTTATATTAGGACCTTTTTCCCTTTGATTAAGTTACACTTGGTATACGTTTTAAATGTTTATTATGACTTGCAAGGATGGGTAATATGTAACTCGAGGTAATTAGATGTGTATTAGAGAAGAAAATAAAAAAACTAGAGAGTTAAAATCTTAAGAATTGATGAAAGTCAACATTTGGGGAAAACTAGCTCAGAATCGAGGTTTGAAAGTCCATATACATTTGAAGGGTGATTTATGACTTCAGTGAATAGTTTGAACAAGTCCCAATGAAATTAGGAGAGATTCAGAAGCTTAAGTTGCAAACTAATAAAATTGAAGATTAAGAGATCATCACAATCAAATATGTGCCCAGAAATCTCAACGTGGTATTTGAGCATCCCAACAAGTTCGTAGGGTGTTGGTGAAATTTGTATATTTGATTTTTAACTTGATAGGTTTGTGCACTTAACCGGATAATGGTAGGCACCTGATTTTTGTGAACTTTGAGGTTTCAAGCGTGGGTGTCGCAATCTTGAAGAGGTGATGGGATTGTTTTGCTTCAAGGTCGCAAGGGTTGTTGTGCGATTGCATACGGTAGAATGCCGGACAGAGAATTGTGCTCAAGAGGGGTGAGGTCTGCGATTGGAAAGGGAAAGGAACAGGGGGTTTGTGGGGTCTGTGATGATGTAAAAAATCAACAATCTATCTACCTTCGTAAGGTAGGGGTACAATTGTCTACACACCATACACATCATTCTAGTCACACTCCACTTATTGAATTAATTACACTGAGATCGTTATCATTATTGATATTGTTACAAAAAAGGTCTCGAGGTAAGTATTATCTAACTAACAATCCTATTTATAAATAACTAGGTAATGTGCCCGTGCTTCGCACGGTCATAAATAATTGCATTAAACTAAGGAATAATCCTTTACTAATATTTGAGTATTAAAAATATTTAAGAGATAGGATCCTCAAAAAAACAATATTAAGAGTATTCTAACATGAACTAGAATACTCTACCTTTTCACAATAACTTTATCTCATTCCATACCTTTCTTGTAGACTTATCATTCAAATAGTATATGTGTGACATTATGTAAGGACATAAAATGATACAATTTATCCAAACATTGTATTCATTAAAACAATACAATACCATACAATACAATACATTATGAAACAATACATAGCAGTCATCCAAATAGACATTGTAATATAGCAAAAATAGAACAATTAAGATCATCTTTCCAGAAAACTCAAATCTTACTGATAGAACGAAACGCAAAGTGATTTCATTCATAAAATTCATCAAACACTTAGGGCACAAAAAGTTTTAACTAACAAAACTAAATTATTGTCTGAAAACCTGGTAAACCAATGTTGGGATATTCAAATTCTACCACTATCATCTCTGCAGCCTCACTCCTTCGTTGTTGCCACCGTTTGCACCATTACTAGCTCTGTTGTCGTCGCCAACTAGACCTCCCACAATTTGTTGAACCTTGCAATGCCAAAACCAATTTATGTTGTTCAGAAAATATTCTCGGTTGTATTTTTCCTTTCGTGTGAATAATATTCTTATTTGGTCCTTTGTTCCAGGCTCTACCTCCAAGATTGAAGATTCTATTTTTCTTTTCAAAGAGGAATCTTGTTTTGACATTCCAACATCCTTTCATTTAAAAGTTATTAATGTTGTAAGAATACATAAAATATATATAAAGAATTACGATAAAAAAAATATAGTGCAACTACAAAATTAGTCGCCAAATAGCTTATAGCTAACAAGTATGTTTTGATAATTTATTGTTAATCTGTTATTAAATAAGATTATATAATGATAAAAAAATTTATTCAAATGATGAGATTTATCAATTTTTAATCACTATATATTTTCTATAGTGGGGGTTTTTGTAAAAAAATCGCTTTCTAATAGCTAGTGTAACATTAACTTACCTTGTTTTTGTGTTTGACATCCCTATTCATGAGGTTGTTCATTGCTTCAGTGAGAAATTTTTTGACCTCCCTCTTGCAATAGTTGTTGCTTTTCTATTTCTTTGTTGCGAACTTCCTTTTCAAGAAGAAACGTTCTGCCTTTCTTTTCATGGAGTACTTTTTAATAACCCCAACCTTTTGATTAATGATTTTTTTAATAAGAATAATGTAAATGTCCTTGCATCTTAACATGACAATAAAAGTTAGTGTCATATAGTTATGAGGTCGTCATGGAAATCACTTCTTGCAGAAATGTAACGTAAGACTTGGTAAATATTTTTTGCACACACATAGACAAACACACACAAGCGCGCGCGCACACACACACATATGTGTGCAAGAAACTTAGTCAAACAAGCTATAGTAGTCCAACAAAAAGCAAATAATGTAAGAGTTTACCACTTTTACTTCAGCGGTTTCTTGATCAACTTCATGCTTTGATAAACCTTTGAATACATGTTTTCTTACCTCCACAATAGAACGATATTGTTTGCTTTTATGATAGTAATACTGCAATCCAACAATATTTTTGTTAAGAACTATATA